>CM026411.1:8567173-8592147 GCA_014858505.1 Corymbia citriodora subsp. variegata
CATCTCTAAGGAAAGGTAATGTAAATAGAATGCCGGTTCGGAAGCATCTACCGCCGAGGAACTGTAGCCTCTTTATCTGGTTGGGTTGCTTTTGATGTGTAGATCGAAAGAGTCCTTTCGCAATTCTAATGCAAAAGGTCGAAATTATTCCAAATTTTATATCCGCCTCCTCACCATCTCCATCTCCATCGAGCTTGCACGCTTCACCTTTATTTTGTTTTCTTCTTACCTTCTTCTACCAATAATGGCAGACAAAGGGCCCGTTTCTTTTTCTAAATGTTTTAAAGTTGTTCTAGCGACACTAAAGCATGGTGGGTTGATCGACAAAACTGCGCCCGTGGAGTCAAAGGGAAAAAAAGAGGCTTGAACTTTGCGGTCTGTCACTTGTGCTCCTAAAGTTGAGCCCCTCGCTGAAGTTTTCAGTGACGAGCTCGAATGTTGTTAAATGCCCGTCGTAGACGAAGTTAATTCTTGCTCTAAAAAAGACGGAACTAAGCGAAAAGAGAGAAAAAATTCAATGAGTTCTGGAAATTTTCAATTATTGCTCATGAATTCCTAAAATGAAAGATTAATTTTAAAAGTACATACACAATGATTATATGCCCATGCATAAAAAATAAATATATATATGCTCTCCCATAAACGAGCACTATTAATTATTTCTTTTTCCTTTTTCTAAAATTTATGAAGAAAAAACAGAAAAAGAATTAGTAAGCAAGTAACATCTTGTTTATGAAATCTCAAATATATTTACTTTGACCACAATCAATGAGGTCCTTTAATTATGAAATTCAAAATCTATGAAAGTTACTAATGTCCATCCATGTCCGTGCTACACACAGCCCTAGACATATGAGTGTTGCGCACATATTTTCAGACTACACGTAATTAAAAATAAGGAATTAGCGTAAAATGAACTGTTTCTATGGTTAATTGTTTTCAAATGTCACTCAAACCTCATAACTTGGCATGCTTGAACCAAATATAAGTGCCTATATAAAACAAATTAAAATTGACAAATGCACTAATCTAATTTGGTACATGGAGGCCTCAACTGCAAGCAATATTGATTTTTCGTTTTTCTTTTTTCACAAAATAAAAAAATTATTGAATTCGTGGAGTTATTGACTATTAAAAGAGAAGAATACATACAAATATACTGACCATAATGGAAGACGGCGCACTTCAATACTGTTGAAATATGTGTATAACTTTACAAGTTTACAACTATCATTAACAAGTGCGTTGTACATATAAGAAATATTTTTGGCTATAATTAGATTTTGCCTTCTCTCAAGCATTTGGGATCTGGCTGAATAGGGAAAAGAGAAAGACATTCAGAGGAAGTGCTTATTCAATTTTACAATCGAGTGGCTGAAGCAAAAACTCCATAAAAGGAACACCATCAATTTCATTCCATATCTTTGGCTTCCAAAAATATTCAAATTGACTGAAATAAAACTAGATCACGAGGTGCATGAAATTTCTTACTTATGTGCTAGCAATCAAGTATCTAAAGTTTTTTTCATTCAACTAATTACCTTGACATTTCGAATGTGAGTTAACGTGAGACCTCCATTGAATCACGAATAAGAAATGTCGATATGACACCAGCGCTAGTAAGTAACTGTTGACTGTTTACATTGGCATCCGACATTTTCTCTATGGAATCAATTTTGTCTCTCGTGAGTCAAACCAGCCATTCCATATGATATCAACTGGTCTCTCGAAGAGTTCGAACAAATTATCCGCAAAAAAATGCCACGACGTGGATCGAGATATATTAGATGCTAATATCGTCTAAGTCAACACACTTTCTCTCTCCTCATCACTCAATCAGGAGGGTAAAGACTCACGTCAACTATTATGTTTAACTTTTGCTTAGTAAGCGAGTCATGTCAGCAAAATTACAGAACATGGCAAGTTATTTAATTGATGCCTCAAATTGAGCCAAATTTGAAAAATTGAGGTCCTTGATTGAAAACACAAAAAAAGAAAAAAGAGTTCAAGTACTCGATCGTAAACTGACCAAGAGCTCAGGTACTTATGATATCATTATTCTTAACTCTTAAATTGCTTTAAGAATAATATCTTTCTTGCTTTTTTCCCCTTTCTTAAGTTCTTGTTGTTTTTTCTATATATTTTTTATTTTCTTTTTTTCCTTTTATTGAACATAAATTGGAGAAGATACATGAAAATCTAGACATAATTCTAATAGACAGGTACAAGAGAGATTACTGAGTTCAAAATCATAGTATGATTAAGCATGAAAAAACAGTTGGACGAAAATTATAGTAAAAGTCAATTTTAAGCATGGCCTATAACTAGAGGTGTCAATATGGATTATAAACCCATATTATGACTCACTTTTTGTTAAATAGGTCAAATATGGGTCAAGTGAAAGTTAAATATGGGTCAAGTATAGATCAAGTGTAAGTTAAATATGGGTCAAATATGGGTAAAGTTAAAGTTAAATATGGGTCAATTGAAAGTTAAATATGAGTTAAATATGAGTTGAGGGTAGACCCATTATCTCTCTCCTTCCATCCTCTCCTCTATGCGTTCTCGACCTCCGTTGCCGATCTCGCCATCACGCCACCATCACCATCATCGATCCCAAGCTTGCCATCGCCGACTGGAGCTCCGCTTAGATTTGGGCAGGCAAGCCGCAACAGAGCTTCGATTGGTGAGCCCTAAGCTTGCTAATCGGAGCTCGACCTAGATCTAGACAGGCGAGCCGTGAGATCATTGGCCTTGGCCAAGCTGCGACTAGCCCGAATCTAGGTAAGCAAACCCCGAACTCGCTAGCCGCAACAAAGTTCGCAGCTCACCCGAATCTAGGTAGACGAGCCCCGAACTCGCTAGCCGCAACAAAGTTCGTGACTTGACAGATCCGGGCGAACTCGAGCTTGACCACTGCTGGTGACCTCGGTGGAGCCTAGATTGGCCGAACCTCAAGTTCGTCGGCCTTGGTTGAGTTCGGGCTCGTTGGCCCGCGTCTTGGCAAGTCACCGTCGAAAAGAGAAAAGAAAAGAAAGGGAAAAGAAAAAGAAAAAGAAAGAAAAAATAAAAAAAAAATCAATTTTTTTAAAAAGAAAAAGAAAGAAAAAATAAAAAAAAAATCAATTTTTTTAAAAATAATTGAAAACTATTTCAATTTAGAGGTATCCGTATTTTTATATGTGAAAAGTTTAAAGTTGACTAAATA
Source organism: Corymbia citriodora subsp. variegata (assembly GCA_014858505.1). NCBI lineage: Eukaryota > Viridiplantae > Streptophyta > Magnoliopsida > Myrtales > Myrtaceae > Corymbia > Corymbia citriodora. The sequence goes on from CM026411.1 coordinate 8,570,382, forward strand.
AGTGGGAGTAGATTTTCTTAAATTAAGTTAAAATATTAATATGTGTTAGTAATTTGGGTCGGGTATGGGTCATCAAAATTATATTGTATGAAAATGGGTCAAAACGGGTTAAATGGGTCGATATGGATCGAACCATTTTCGACCCGACCCAACCCACCCAACTCACCCATTTGACACCCCTACCTATAACGTGTTGAGAAATTTTCTCTTAGCAATGGAAAAACGAAGGCATTGACATAGGGATGGAAGAGGCGGGCCCTGAAAAGTGAAGCAATAAAAGCCAATTTCCGTAAGTCTTGGTCTTCCCGATGAAAAGCACTATGTGAGTACATTATCACAAGCAGCAGCTTGGGCTAGACCGAAGAGGCCACGTTTTTATGCACATTGTGTCCTTGAGTTAGATGAATCAACTGTTCTCCTTTTTCTCCGGGTCGAGACTTTTGGCTGTCGTTTGAAAGAGAGGACCTTCTCTTGTGGCTATCCAAAACAGGGGATAAGAGGTGATATTTCTTCGCATGACCAACTTAGAGTGCATGCATATCTTCATAAAAGATTTATAACTTACAAATGTTTTGTTAGGTTTTTTTTTTAGTAGAGGCTTTTACGAGGCATCTATAGTGCTAAAAATTTGTAGAAAAATGGGCAACAATGATCTATTGAAGGGTTATGAAGTAATTGTTGATGATCATGAATCCCTTGATAGGAGAATCATGGTCTTTTGAACAGAAAAAGCTAGCTCAAAGCAACATGCTTAATGGATTAATTGGTAATGTGTGAATTGTTTACTATTTCCAAGGTAGAATTAAGTATCTTGTTTGATGGATTCATTGTGTCTCTGACTCTTTTTCTTGTTATCTCAAAGCACGTGTTTCTATTCTCCTTATCGAACAGTCAAAGTTAGTTGTCTTTGATGACTTGTAGATGTATAATAGAAAGTAAGATGCCATTATTAGGTGGATCGTCAACATTTATTTCAGTAAGTGCATGTTGCACAAAGGATACTTATTTGTTAGTCGTATAAATTGCGGTCATATATATTTTGCTATAATTTGATTTTGCCTTATGTCAAGCATTTGGGATTAGGCTGAATAGGGAAAAGAGAGAGACACTCAAGAGAGGCGCCTATTTAGTTTTATATGCAAGTGGTTGAAGAAAAAACTCCATAAAAGGAACATTATCAATTTCATTCTATATCTATGACTTCCAAAAATATTCAAATTGACTAAAATAAAACCAGGTTGCAAGATGCATTAAATTTCTTACCTATGTGCTGGCAATCAAGTATCTAAAGTTTTATTTATACGATCGATTTCTTTGACATTTCTTATATGGGTCAACTAGACCTCCATTGAATTGTGAATGAAAAATATCTATATGACATCAACACTATTTTGTAGCCATTAATTGTTTACATTGGCTTCCGATATATTCTCTGTGGTATCAATTTCTCTCTTGCGGGTCAAACCAGCCGTTTTAGACGATATCAATTGGTCTCTCGAAGAGTTGGAACAAATTATCTACAAAAAATATTATTAAGGTAAATTAGTTATAATTGGTAAAGAAATCATGGTAAGGTTTTAAATTATATGTGCCCGCAGAGTTACATGTGATGCTAATATTATTAATATGATGTCCAACCGAAAGAAAATCAATTACAAAGAAGTTTTTCTTCAATCAAATGTTTGATAATACACTAAAAATGATCCAATGATCCAAGAAGAAAATCCGAAGGAAATCGACATTGGAGAACTTTGTAGTCTCCCAATGTCCTTGACATTTAGCCACTGAAAATCTTTTGACGCATGGGATTAACAAAACTATCTCCTATTTTTTAAAATTTTTTTTCTTTTTACCCTTTCATGTATTTTTACATTTTTGCAAAATAAATAGATATATAAAAAAAAATTCCGACAAAAATTCGAGTATCAACTCTCACTTCAATAATTTTGTTTTGTAAGATTATTTATTCGTTCACGTGGAAGAGAAGATAGAGGAGCGAAAAAAATAAGAAAGAAAAAGAAAAAGGGAGAGAAGGGTAAGGGTGATCGAGTCCAGGGTAAGTAAGGTCCAGACCTGAACCTTGTATTTGACTCTGTTATAATCGGTTCTTCTTTTTTGAACCCTGTACCCTCCCCAGTTTTTATTGGATCATGTTTTGGACCCGACCCTGTTTTTCCGATCTAAGAACAATGTCAATCTTGTTTTCATTGTAACCTATTTTGCAACCGTTCGATATCTTATATGGTTTTGAATTTTACATTAATTAGTGAAAAAACAACAACGCAATCCTCCTAACATTATAAGACAAAGCAAAAATCCTAATAATGCATAAACATTAGCAACAAATATGAATCTAATATTAGTCTTATTCCCACAAATACTTTTGATATGATCTAATGTACTTGCTCATGTGTATGCAACGGAGCTCTTATTAAGAAGATAGCTTTCTTGAGTTAAATTGAAAATGCTTTAATTAGTGTTACAATAGTTAATAGCACTTATAATGCAATTATAGTAATAATTGAAGGTTTGACCATTATAAAAGAAAAACAATGCATGACAATTATTTTTAACAATTCTCTTAAAACAATTCTCCCTTAATTTGATTTTAAGATAAGCTTTTTTTTTTAACAATTTTTCGAAGACAAAGAGACTCAAATGCACTATACAGAGAGACGATTTTTTTTATTTAAAGAAAAGGGTAAAAACCGGTCCGGCTCCCGTGGGTCTTTGCTTGGACTCTGGTCCCGGACCAGTTTCAACCAGTTCCCAAAAACTGGAACTGGTTCCCGGACCGGTTTAATCGGGAACCAGCTCCCGACCCTATTTTTCAGGTGGTTTGATTTGGGTTTTGGGTAAACCCGGTCCGGTTGCGCACCCCAGGACAGTGTCTTCATTCGTGGTTCTGAAGAAAGGAGGCAAGGTCAAGACAGATAAAGATAGAGAAAAAAGGAAAGAGAGACCAAAGGGATCGGGAAGAGAGAGAGAGAGTTTTTTGGTCGGCTTTCTGGTTTTGGAGTGAGGGGGAAGCTGCAGGTTTTTGATCCTCCCGTTTCCAGTTTTCTGGGTTGAAGGGCTGAGAGAGAGGGAGATTTCTCTTCCCGTTTCTTGGTGGATTCAACAAGGAAAAGAAGAAGAGGCTCGCTGGTGGGAAAACTTTATCTGACGACGGTCCCTCCCGGTACGCCTCAAGCTCCACCAGAGGCCAGCTTGCGGTCTACTGTCCGCCATAACCGATCCTTAAGCCAGGTAAGTTCTTTTCCCTTCTGTGTATGCCCTGTTCTGTTCTGTCCATGAGGTGTGATATCACCAAATTGAATCCTTGAGTCTTCGAGCGAACCAAGTGAAATCGAGCCATATCCATCATGTATCTGTCATAGTTGAATGTCATTATACCATGCTTGGGCTAAAGAACGCCTCAAACCTCAACCTGAAATTCGTTTTCTTCTGCGTACCAACTGTTCGATGTATTGTCTGGATGAAACGTAGAACTCTTAAGGACCCCGAACTTGAATGGGAGATTTCAAGCGAATCATGATAATCTATGACTGATTCGTTGTGAGATATGTTGATTCTAACCTTTACACATGTTTTTTTTGAAAATCGCAATGGATCTCGTTCTGGAACATATTCTGTAAATCGCCTATCAAATGTTCTATAAAATGCCTCAATGAAGTCTCGAGACATTCATTGTCTGATCTGTGCTTGGTAGTCCATTTTAATTCGTGTTTGTGCGTAGATTGTGATATCTCTGTGTAATCCTGCTTCTCCTATGTTTTCTTGCGGTCTCATGCTATGTCCATCATCTTTTTGAGTTCCCCTAGGAGGAATACCCCACCGGAACACGTCGCCAGTGAACCCTCTTACAGCCTAAGGCCATTCGAGTCTGCGTTTATCCCTATTTTAATATGCTTGTGCCTGTCTTTTTGCTGATTCTGCTAGTGTTAGAGATTCGAGTTCGGTGATATGTCCTTTTTTTTTATTTTCGGTGGTGGCCGCAGTGGTCAGTCAGAAGTGTCGATGTGGGTAGACGACCGGCGGTTGGGCTTGGTCCGGCGGTAGTATAGACGCCAGTGATAACCCCCGTTCGAGTGATGCGTCGAGGAATTTCTGGTCACGGAAGAAGAAAAAAAGTTGCAGGATGGGAACGTGCTTCGGCGAAGAAGTGCGGGGAAGAAGAAGAAACTTGCAAAAGAAAAAAAGCTAAAAGAAAGAAAAAAAAAGAAGAAGAGGGAAATAAGCTTAGGGTTTTTAGTTATGGGCTGAAAAATAGTTAAATGGGTCTGGGCTAGGTTCAAAGAAGATGGGCTGGGCCTAACTTTTATAAAAAAGGAATGGGCTAACCTACATTTTTATGGATTATGTTAATCGGAAATTCGTGTGGGCTTTAGGGCCGGCCCGTCGCTAGTCCGACCCGGACCAATAGGGTCCGGGTCGATTGATTCGGGCCGGGTCTCTTGACCCAGTCCGTATCCTTAAACAAATTCAAAATTCCGAAAAATTCAAAAAAATTAGGAAAATTAGAAAATTCCAAAAGTATTAATAAAAAGTTTTTAAATTCAGGAAAATTCCAGAAAAATCCGAAATAAAAAATAGAAAAATTGGAAAACTCCTAAAAAATTGAAACCTAAAATTGGACAAACCTTTAGGACTTTACAATAGGATTCTTTGTTTTGTGTTGCATTTTTCTTTTAGGGACAATAGTAGGATGCTTGTATGCTTTTATCTGCAATTTTATAATTAATTCCATATTTCAATATTTTTGCCATGACAGCAAAGACATTGGATGCTAAGATTGTCTAAGCCAATACAAATTCTCTCTCCACATCATCCAATCTGCAGGGTAGGCGAATCATGTAAATAAAATCATTACAACGTGGCAATTTTTAACGAATGCCTCAAATTGAGACAAATTTATAAAGAAAAAGGCAATAGAGATTAATCCAGACATAAAGCATAGAAGTTCTACTAGTAATGGAAAAAAGAGACGTCCTCATAGGGATGCATGACAGGGGATGTGAAAAGCGAAGCAACAAACTTCAATTAGTGTCCTGTAAAATCTAGGTCTTCTTGGAATTTATTGAAGTTTCTTTCCAATTACCTCTTTTTCTCTTTTGCTTCACTTTCCAGACAAAAAAGCACATGGTATCCACGAAGTCTTTGGAGAAATTCTCTGAATATTACCAAACAAGCACATGTGGATAAACAGTATTATATTTTGATTCCTCTTACCACTGATGTGCGAGTGAAAAGCACCCAAAATCTATTTAGATATGAACCCAATTAATGAGGTCAATTAGTTATGAAATATGAAATTATATCAGGTTACTAATGTTCATATACGTGCTACGCATAGACAAAGACATATTTTCAGAGTACGTATAATTAAAAATTAGGAATTAGAATAAAATGAACTCTTTCGGTGGTTGATTGTTTCCAAATATTACTTAAACCTTAGAACTTGGCATACTTGAACCAAATATAATTACTCGTGACAAAATAAAATCTTCAAATGCACTAATATAATTGGGTCCGTAGCGGCCTCAACTGCAAGCAATGTCGATTTTAATTGACCGTTAAAAGTTTTAAAAAAATAAATACAAGACTTACTATAAAGCCAGTTAAAAGCACCAAAATTAAATAAATGATAGAGTGCTATGGCCTCGTCCCAAGAAGACCTCATTAGTACTTCAATACTTTTGACATGTGTATACAACTTTCCAGCTATCATTTGTAGTCCCCCAGTGGTAATACATGACAAAGAAAATCAGAGAACATTAATATACATTTTGATTGTGCACTATGTCTTGCATTCGGGATCTGGCTAAATAAGTAAAAGACAAAAGACATTCAAGAGACGCTTATTGAATTTTNATGGAAAAACAAAGGCATTCACAGGGGGATGGAAGAGGAGGGGGGGGGGGGGGGGACGTGAAAAGTGAAGCATCAAAGCCAATTTGCGTCCTGAAAAGTGTCTTTTTTCAATTGCTCTTTTTCGCTTATGCTTCACTTTCTAGACAAAAAGTATATGATTTCGAGTAAAGTCTTCGTCTTCCTGATGAAAAGTCCTTTATGAGTACACTATCACGACAAGCAATTTGAGTTAGACCGAAGAAACCACATTTTGTTGCACATTGTGTCCTTGAGTTAGATAAATCAACTGTTTTGGGCGAGGGTCAAGGGCCGCTAGTGTCGAGGAGAGGGTTGGCAACCCTCGCCCCGGGCCTAGGCCGGGGCAAGGGTGGCCAACCCTCGCCTAGATCTGGGAGAGGGTCACCGCCCTCTCTCGGCCCTTGCCGTCCATCGCTACCGCCCCACCGGCGATGGGGCGGTAGCCATAGGCGAGCAATGCTGCTGCCTTTGTTTTTTTTTTTTTTAAATTTCGCTTTTAATATTATTTAATTAATACTTATATTAAAAATAAAACTTTAACCAAAACTTTGGGCTGATCTAGCCAACATCAACACTCAAAATAACGTCGTTTTAGGTTTATTTGGACATGTTAGTACCCAAAACGACATCGTTTCGACCACAATTCGCCAAAAAAGTGCTACATCAGTATTTTGGTCGGATTTTCTCATTGTTGGCACTTAAGTGCACATTTTGTAATTTTTGACACTTAAATGTCTCCCCGTACTAAGTTTTGACACTCCAAGGATCCTGACGTTAAGATTAATCTTAATATAACACGTAGAAGTGTTTCTAGTAATGATAATCAAGACATTCATGTAGCCAAAGTCTTGGTCTTTCTAGAATCTATTAAAGTTAATGTCCCGTTAGCTCTTTCCACTTTTGCTTCACTTTCCAGACAAAAAAGCACATGGTATCTAGTGAAATCTCTCGGGATGTTCTCTAAATATTACAAAACAAACACTTGTGGACAAAAAGTACTTCATTTTCATTCCTTTAACCACTGATGTGCATGTGAAAAGCACCCAAAATTTGAATGGATGACAGAGTGCTCTAGCCTTGTCCCAAAAAAACCATCATTACTACTTCAATACTTTTGACAAGTGCGCGTAGCTTTACGGAAAATTATTCAAAAAATTTTAAATTTGTTATATAACAGTTAATTCACTAAATTTTTTTTATTTGAATAATTTAATCCTAAACTTCAATGTAATCCTTTTTTTTCGGTGATACTACATAGGATGATCAACACCCATATTAGTAATTTTGGTCAAAATTGGCTTACTATATTATCAAATCGTCAAAAGTTTAGGACTAAATTGACCAAATTGAGAAGTTTGTAATTGAATTGGCCATTGTATTGTAGGTTTATGATACTTTGGCTAATTATCCCTTATCCCATGACTTTACAACTATCATTATTGATCATCTTGTAATACACATGATGAAGAAAATCAAGGAATATTTATTGGCTAACTAAAAAATATACAAACTATTATCTACGAAAAAACATTATTAGACAAATTCATTGTAATCAGTAGACCAGATAGACAAATAAAGAACATATAAATGTGCAAATGTTTTCAGATGAATATAAGAAATCACGGTAACGTTTTAAATTATGTATGCCTGAACTCATGCCTAAACTCTTCCATATAGTAATATTATTATTCATTAACATAATGTCCAACCACCAGAAATCAAGCACATAGAAAAACTCTTAACTTCAATAAAATGTTTGGTAATCCACTAAAATATTTCGAGAGGAACAAAAGAAGATTCTTAGGATTAAATATATGCTAAATCTCTAATTACATGTACGTGTGTTACAAACTACCTGAGCATATACTTTTGTTGATTTCGGTGAGGAGATCAAAGGGAAAAAAATGGAGAATTGGCCAAAAAAGGGGCAAGAACAATGCTACATGTTTCAAATTTTTATGATTGAAATTGTTCGAGAAGAAAATCTCAAGAAATCAACATCGAGAAATTTATAGTCTCCAAGTGTGCCTGACATTTAATGGGTCTAGGCCTTCATTAAAACTGTGGACGAAAAATATTGATAGGATGATAACGCTGTTAAATATTGATTAATCGTCCACATTGGCATCCAATATGATAATTTTAGATGTTGCGCATTAGCAGATACATATTGGATGTTAAGATCATTTAAGTAAACTAACACGTACACACACTCTCCCTATCACCCAATTTGCAGGTTAAGTGAGTCACGTCAATTGTTATGCTTAATTTCTATTAAGTAAGCAAATCACGTCAACAAAATCACATAACATGACCGTTTGTTGAACTGATGCCATAAAGTGAGTCGAATTTATAAAATTGAAGTACTTCAATGGACAGAAAAAAGTTTAGAAAATGAACAAAAGTTCAGGTACTTATTGTATCAGTAACCCTAATTGCTAAAAACGCTCGAAGAAAAACATCTCAAGAAAAATATTGTCTACGACGGTGACTATGAGGTGGCGATGTTGGAAATGTCTCCCTAGCAGCGTCCTTACGGCAACAGCACTGTGGAGGCCGTGGGACGGTAGTGCTCTCTGTAAAGCGAGGAAGTTCTACTAGTAAAGAAAAAAGAGATCACTGGAACGGAGGAGGACGGGGGATGTGAAAAGTGAAGCAACAAAGTCAATTTGCATCCTGTAAAGTCTTGGTCTTCTTGGAATCTATTAAAGTTTCTTTTTCATTAGCTCACTTTTGCTTCACTCTCTCCACTGTCTCGACAAAGAAAGGCACATGATATCCAATAAAGTTGCTGGGGAGATTTTCTATATATGACAAAACAAGCACTTGTGGACAAAAAACATTTTACTTTGATTTATCTAACCTCTTATGTGCATCCTTGAAAGGCTTGGTCTTCCTAGATTTCATAGTTTTCTCTCTCCATTAGCTCATTATCACTTTGCTTCCCCATAATCCTTGCTGTTCTCTACAGACTCTAGTGACCAATTCACCATGGGCTTTGGAGAGTTCTTTTTGAGTTCCCTCATTCAGGTCGTGCTTGACAAGTTGGTTTCTATGGGATTGGACTATGCACAACGGGAAGGTACCAGCACCCACATGTTCAGTAAGTGTAAGGGGATGCTGGAAACAATCAATGCTGTACTTGATGATGCAGAGGACAAGCAACTCACCAATGAACGTCCAGTGAAGCTATGGCTAGACGATGTTAGGGACTTGGCCTATGATGTGGAAGACTTGCTTGATGAGTTTGAGATCGAATCTGCTCAAGCCAGGTCAGAGGCAGAATCCAGCACAAGCAGAGGTCAGTTGAAGAGGAAGTTCCCTTTCTTTAGCCGACCACTTGTGTCTGAAACCAAGTTCCAAGAGATCGATGGTAGGTTTGAAGAGATTGTCAAGAGGAAGGCTGCCTTAAACTTGAGAGAGAATGTTGTGGACAAATCCCACAACACCAACAAAAGGCTCCCCAGCACTTCTTTGTCAGAGCCTCAATTTTTCGGTAGGGAGAAGGACGAAGTGGAGACACTCAAATTACTAATCGGTGAAGCCGAAAATGCTGGTAGCATGCCAAGCATAGTCTCCATAATTGGGATGGGCGGTGTTGGAAAGACGGCCTTGGCTCAACGGTTGTATAATGATGCCAAAGCAAGTAATTGTTTCGAGAGGAGAGCATGGGTCTGTGTTTCAAATGTTTTTGATGTTCTCAACATAACAAAGACTATTTTGGAGTCAAATCACCGGAAAGCCTCGCAAGGACAATGATCTTAATAAGCTTCAAATAAAGTTGAAGAAAAAACTATTAGGAAAGAAGTTTCTCGTGGTCTTAGACGATGTCTGGAATGAGAAATACGAAGAATGGACTTCCCTCTTAAAGCCATTTCAAACAGGGGCTATGGGAAGCAAGATCATCATCACGACACGCAACCATCCTGTTTGTTCCATAATAGGAGCTTCGCCATATATTTTGAATGCGTTGTCTGATGATAATTGTACTAGCTTATTAGCCTATCATGCTTTGAGAGCAAAAAATTTTGAGAAGCACCCACATTTGGCAACAGTAGGCAAGAAAATAGCTGAAAAATGTAAAGGCTTACCTTTGGCAGCAAAGATATTGGGTGGTCTCCTACGTAATAAAGAGAATCCCAACGAATGGAAAAATATCCTAAATAGTAGAATATGGGATGTAGCGACGGGAGAAAATGATGAGGTTCTTCCAGCCTTGAAATTGAGCTATGTGCATCTTCCTTCTAATTTGAAGAGATGTTTTGCTTATTGCGCAATATTTCCAAAGGACTACGAATTTGAGAGGGATGAGCTGGCAATCTTATGGATAGTAGAGGGCTTTTTGAATGGACAAAAAGCAAAAGATATCTTGAAATCAGGACAGAATTGCTTCGATGAATTAGTATCTAGATCCTTTTTTCAACAATCTAGTGCTGACACATCGAAGTTTTTGATGCACGATCTTTTGAATGACCTAGCAAAGTCAATTGCTAATGCAACATGCTTTACCTCTGGGGAGTCTCAATTAGTGGGTGATGAAGATGATACCTCTTTTAAAGAGAAAGCTCGTTATGCGTCATTTGTCTCAAGATGGTATGTTACTTCAAATAAATTGAGCGCATATGCTGGAATGAAGGTACTAAGAAGTTTAATGATGTTGACCAATAGTAAACATATCTATATTTCTGAAAAGGTATTGCTTGACTTGCTAACAAACTTGAAGTATTTGCGGGTGTTATCACTATGTCATTGTGACATCGGAGAGGTGCCGAATTGTGTCGCCAATTTAAAACATCTCCGATATCTCAATCTCTCGTATACCCTTATCAAAAGTCTACCTGCGTCAATTGGCACCTTGTGCAAATTACAAGCTTTGATCTTAAGAGGTTGTGAGTACCTTTCTATGTTGCCTCCAGATATAACAAATTTGGTCAGCTTACAGTTTCTTGACATTAGAGATACAAGGTGTCTAAAAGAGCTGCCATTGAATATCGGTAATTTGAAAAATCTTATTATATTTTCCAAGTTTGTAGTAAGACAAGAGAAAGGGTCACGATTAAAGGAGTTAAAGAACTTGCCACATCTTCAAGGAGAGTTACTCATATCAGAATTGCAAAAGGTGAAAGAAGTTAGAGATGCAACTGATGCAAATTTGTTAGGAAAGGAGGGCCTTAGCAAGTTAATCTTGCTTTGGGATGAAGATTTTGAAAATCGTCAAGATGATGAGCATGAAACAAGGGTGCTCCGCTCTTTGCAACCTCACCTTAATCTTGAAAATCTCAATATCTCGTACTATGGTGGTGAATTATTCCCATCATGGTTAGGTAATCCATCCTATTCTGAGATGGTATCTTTGTGCTTGCTTGGTTGTCCTAAGGTTACATCTCTGTCGTCACTTGGACAGCTCTCTTCACTTAGAGAATTATCTCTTGAAGGTCTAAATGCAGTAAGCATGATAGGCTCTGAATTTTACGGAACTAAAAGGCCTTTTCCATCCTTAAGAACTTTGAAGTTTAAAAATATGCTGGCATGGAAAGAATGGTCTCATAATGTCGGTGGCCGAGAAGAAGACGTACCATTCTCTCGTCTTCAGCATCTTGTTGTCGAAGGATGCCCAGTGTTGACGGGGACATTGCCTTGTCAATTAGATCATCTCATAAAGCTTGAAATTCATTCATGCTTGCATTTAAATAACTCAACCAGTGTGGTTCGTCTTCCATCTCTTTGTGAGTTATACATTAAGAATTGTAACGAGGAGATCGTAAAGAGTTTGGTCAGCCTAACTTCGTTAACCATTCTCGAAATTTGGGATCTTGCAGAGCTTGTTTGCTTTGATAATGGATTTATGAGCCGCTTGGTCAAGCTAAAGGAGCTTCGTATAATAAGGTGTGGCAAGCTAACATACCTGTTGCAAGATGGAGATGGGATGCAACATCTCACTTGCCTTCGAGAATTAGTCATCAATTTTTCTCCTCAATTCACATCTTTTGTGGCGGGAGAAGGAGAGATAGAGCTACTAAGTAACCTTGAAAGGATGGAATTGAGGGGTTGCTCGAGTTTAGAAAGGCTTCCAAGCAAGATGCATGCGCTTAGGCATTTGGGAATTTGGTGTTGTCCAAAAATCATGGGACTAACCATTCCTTCAGATGACCCCAACGCTAAGGTCATGATGTCACAACTTGAACATCTGCAGATTTACGGTTATGATTTTCGGATATCCTTTCCGTTTGCTAAAAATGGACTTGTTGCTTTGAAGACACTTATTGTTGAGGATTGCAAGGGAGTGGAGTTGTTAGAAGAGATCATTGTAGTAGAATCGCTTAAATCTTTGACTATTCGCAGCTGTAAGAATTTCGGAAGCCTATCACATTATCTACACATGCTCACCCAACTCACTCATTTGAAAATATGCTATTGTCAGGAAATAGAAGACTCCCCTCCCCTTCCCCTCACCTTATCGAGTCTTTCGCTGAATTACTGTCCGAAGATAAAGTCTATTGCCAATTGTAACATTGCCGGCTGTAACAATCTCACTAAATTGGAAATATTGGGATTGGAGATGGAGGACTTTCCTCCCCTTCCCGTCACCCTCTCTGAACTTAGGCTTTCCTTCTGTCCGAAGATAAAGTCTCTCCCAAAAGAGTCGCATCATCTTACGTGCCTCCAGAAGCTATACATTTTTGTGTGTGAAAATATCGAATGCTTCCCCAAAGGAGGTTTGCCTCCCAATTTGTCGTGGTTTTTTATTTTTGGGTGCAAGAATATGAAGCAGCCAGTGAGAGAATGGGGCTTACCCATGCTCACATCCCTCGAGGATGTGGAAATAGACGGAAGGAGCATGGTAGGGGAGAGAGACAAGGTGCAGTTTCCTTCAGGGGATGAGGACGAGGACGAGGAGAACGCCTGGAGTCTTCTCTTTCCTTCCTCTCTTACCACTCTTCACATTTGCAATATGGAGAACGTTGAAAGACTGTCAAATGGTCTTCACAACCATCTCTCCTCTCTTAGATTTTTATTTATTATAAATTGCCCGAAGTTGAGGGATTTGCCAGAGGATGGCCTCCCTCCCTCCCTCCACAAATTGTACATATCTGGATGCGAGATTCTGAAAGATCGATGCTCAAAACTCACCGGCCACCATTGGCCCCTCATCCAAGAGATCCCCCAAATCGAGATTGAGGGTGAATTGATCCTTTGAATTGATGCGTCCATGTACGGTAAGGTTTTCTTAGGGTTTGGGTAAGCTTATGGTTTTGAAGCCGTCATTTCCCATTCTACTTCCTCAACTCAACAAATTGATACTCTCAGTGAAGAAGCTTCGCACAAATTTCTGGAAATCCAAGAAATCCCGGCATCCGCAATGATTGGTTTCTTAGATCCGATGAAGTGAAGTCGATCCACTTGTGCTTTCATTGGCGAACTGCCGCAAATGTATCTGTTATGTCAGTTCGATGCTTCATACAGAGTCATTTCTTCCAATGCACACAAGCGTTTGCTTTTCGTGAAGTGCGAAAAATGGATAATTAGCTACTTGAATATTCAGCAAGAGCTTCATTTAGTCTCCTATTGCACGGCTTGCGAAAGTTGATGATGATGTTCTTGTATGCCACAGCTGCATCCATCTCTACTCCTGCAATGCTCTTTCAGATAGCCTCCTCTGCAGGCGACCATCTCCCCTGTTCATCTTTGGCCCCAATCCCGACAATTTTTGTTCATATATGGACGGGAAGTTGAGGTACTTAGCTAGAAGATGGCCCTCCCTCTCTCCCTCCCTCCAAAACTTGTGTTCATATATGGATGTGAGATTCCGAAAGAGATGCTCGAATCTCATCGGCAACTACTGGCCCCTCATCCAAGAGATCCCTTTTCATCAGCATTGACGGCGTTCAGATCCAATGAAGTAAAATCGATCATGCCCGAGCCATGATAAAGAATTTGTCTCCACTAACTGCTTTTTCTTCCTCAGGTAATGCTTCCAACTTCTTTTGTTCTTTCTACTTTCATTTTGAAAGCCAGAAAATGAAATTTATTGGATTGTTAATTGATGGGAATTGCGCTACTGTTTTCTCTTCTCAATCAGCTGATCCCACATCGAGAGTTGACATGTCTTACCCTCTGTGGCAGATTGTTTGCGGTTGTTGATGATATCTCCTGCTTGTTCCAAGGACACATGGAGAATGTAGCTCTTCTTAAGCAACAATATGGATCGAACAAAACCGCTAATGAGGTCATCATCTTCATAGAAGCTTATAGAACTCTAAGGGATCGGAGGCCTTACCCTACTGATCAAGTTGTGAGAGACATCAGTAGGAAGTTTGGTTTTGTGCTCTTCGATAGCTCTAATGAAATCACTTTTCAAGCCTCTGTGAGTAATAATAATGTTCATTGGTTTCGTTCTAGGATATCACTCTATATCTCTCCCTCCACCTGTGATCTATGTCTAATCCTTTCTGTTCCTTGAATCGTGCAGGATGTTGGTGGCAGTGTTGCTTTCTTCTAGGGAAGTGATTCTGGAGGCAATCCTGTTCTCTCAGATGATGCAAAAGTCATGAAGATGGGCTGTGGGAAATCTTTCATACTGTTCCCTAAGGGTAATTATTTTTTTGGTTTGTTGATGCAGCTCCACTGGAGTTCGGTCCATGCATTGCAATGTGAAAAGTCAGGATGGATGAGCTCTGCTGATATTAAGCAGAGTTCATAGGAGAATGTTATGTTGGTGGGTACCATCATATTAGAAAAATTGGTTCCGAACCTAAATTTATAATATATGGTTAAAGTGGTGATCTTTACCTGTATGCATGTTTTGATTTGTGCATTTTCACCTACAATGTTGCTCTTCCAATGGTTTTCGAGCGCCAAATTGCTCACCTTTTAACGTTGCCTTCTTTTCCAACTCGGGATGCTGCTTCACTAGCTCTGGAGGTTTGAGGAGTTATGAGCACCCTCGGAATGAGGTGAAGCCAGTTCCTCAATTCGATGCTTGATACAAATTGATTTTCCTCATTCAAATATTTCACATAAATTTTCAAAAACAAGCCACTAAAGGTGAAAGATTGATATATGTAGAACGAAATGTTCACAAAACTGCATCTTGCTGTATTGAAGTCATATCTTGAACTTTGATGCCCAAAAACTGTGCTTATTTTTGCACTTGGTGACCCACCAAACAAATTGTGAATCAAAATGCACTATGCTTTGTGTGAGAATCACCAAGATCATAGCATTTCACAATCATATTCCTCTGCATTTTCAATGTTTGTTCTATGTTCTCTTCCCAACATCTTTTTTCTTGTGCCCTTAAGTTCATTCACTGTGGTTGTTTTGTAGATACCACTGTGATCTGTACTGTCAAAATCTCTTGGAAGTATCACTTGTGAATGTTGTTGAGGTGGGGCTAATGCTGTCAATGTCAAGTGTCGTTTTTTGCAATTTAATAGAAGAAAAAAGAAGTGTTTAATTTTATTTGGTGCACTGAGATGTTCTAAATTTTCTTCTAGTGAATATGATCTAAATAAGAAGAATCTTTTTTTAAATCTAACAACATGATTAACCATGTGGATGCTGTGATATGATTGTGAAGAAAAGGGATGCACTTCCCTTCATAGTATTAACCAGGCAATCTGAGATAAAATTCTGGGGCACCTCATGGGTCCAACCTTTCACTACCACACCAATTCATGACAGCATTGATATTCCATAAATCACCTTCTGCTTGGGTCTTGATCTTTGGTGGGTTAGGAACTATTACTAGAAGCTTGCTAGAAAGTTTTAGCCAATTTACTTATGCTTGTTTGGTTGAGAATGAAATGATATGCTACTTGCTTTTGTGATTGTGTTGTCAGCAGTGACCTCTAGGGCAAATCTATTCAATCCTTTAAAGTATTAGTTGTGTGCATTTACTCTACTGTGGAATATTATTTTGTCTCATGTTATGTTATTTTATCTGAAAATACCTTCTTATGTGGCATTCTTCCTACAGGGAGTTCCGGAACAAAAGTTTCAAGCTCACTTGTGTTTTTTTGGTGTAACTAGAAATCTTGCACTTCGACAAATGCAAACCTTGTCTTATACATCTCCCTCTCGCTACAGTTGCATATGTGAATTTTTGGTTGAAGCAATTTTCGTGTGAGATTGTGAAGCTCTATTAGAGGTTAGTTAATTTGTAATCTAAATTGCAGTTCACCGTGTACTTTCTCTGAGGCTTTTTGGATGTCATTGCATGTATAACACGGTGCTTTGCTCTTATAAATAGGTGGTCGGAAAAGCAGTGTTGCTTTTGCCAAGATAACTTTCAAGAAACCTCGCATAGTTTGGCTTATGAGCCATCCAATCATCTGGTATGTTTTACTCATTTTTCTCCATTTTGTGACTTTGATTACTTTTTCAGTTAGCTTGTTATATTGTTCTTGCACCAATTGAACTTACAGGAATCTGGTCTTTACATTGAAAATACAACGGAACCAATTAGTGATCCCAACAGGGAGCCTTTGCCATTTTACATCTAACTCATAATGGAACAAAAATTACTCTAATTGTTCCAACTGGCAAAATATTGGGAATCGAACATGTGTGCTAGCATGATCAGTGTTTTTGTATTACAGTAATCTATAATACCAGATAGTTTATGTCCTATAGGCAGCATTGAGTTTTGCATATATAACATGGTGCTTTGACCATATAAATAGGTGGTTAGAAAACTAGAGTTGCATTTACTGAGATTATTTTCAAGAAACTTCACATAGTTTTGCTTGACGAGCTATCCAATCATCTGGTAAGTTACTCATTTTTCTCCACCTTGTGACTTATATTACCATTTCAATTAGCTTGTTATTGTCTTGCACTAATTGAACTTATTGAATCCGGTCTTTACAATGAAAATACTGAAGAAGCAATTGGTGATGACATCTAACTTGTTTTGGAATAGAAACCAATGTAATTGTTCCAACTTGCAAAATACTGGAAACAGAATAGTTATGCTAGCCTGGTATTACAGAAATTTATAATACCAAGTAGTTCACATATCTGTGCCTATAGGTAGTATTGGACTTTGCAACATATTTTATGCAGAGATCTCTTTGTTTATAAATGTTGGTTCAAGTTCTACTTTAATGACCAGTAACTACTGAAGTGTTATCTTTATAAATTGCTAGTTTCTTGTCTAAGGATTGAAGAGTATGATTCTGCGTTTTTTACTATCCCAAACTTCAGGATTTGGATGCGGTTGAGGCGCTCATTCAAGGTTTGGTCTTGCTCCAAGGATGAATTCTGATGGTGAGATTGATTTTCTTACCAAAATACTTCAATTTGACCAATGATGGATTGTCTTCACAGCTAATGGCCCTCTTTTCACCTTGATTTGCAGGTTAGTCAAGATGAGCATCTAATAGCTGAAAGTGTGGATGAGCTCTGGGTGGTTTCTCAAGGCAAGGCGATGCCTTTCCATGGGAATTTCCAGGATCGTAAGAAGATACTCTAGTCCTTGTTGAATCAGGCAAGTTTTGTTCTTTTCGTCATCCAAGAGTGGTTCAAAAGGGTCAGAGTACTTTACAAAACATATAACAAGGCTTAGCTACAGAGAGAAAGCAAAAAAGGACAGAGAGGATTGTTGCTGATATACAGGATGTACTCACAGTTATAGAGGCCAATGTTTGTCAATTGATTAGGGCTCGTGGAAAGACGAGTCTAAGTTTTTGACATTGAATATGCAGTATCATTTGCTAATAGCTTAAAAACTGAGTTTGGATTACAGTCTTGGTATTATTTATGAGAAATTAGCTGCACTTCTGTGAGTAATAATAATATTCATTGGTTTCATTCTAGGATATCGCTCTTAGTCTCTCCCTCCACCTGAGATCTATCTAAACCTTTCTGTTGTCTTAATTATGCCAGATGTTGATGGAAGTGTTCCTTTCTTCTGGCGAAGTGATTCTAAAGGTAATCTATCCTCTTGGATGATGCAGAAGTTGTGAAGAAGGGCTGTGGGAAATCCTTTGCACCATTCCCGAAAGGTAACCATTTTCACGAATTATTGATGCAACTTCACTAGAGTTTACTCTGCGCATTGAAATGTGAAAAGTAAGGATGGATGAGCTCTGATGATAATTAGCAGAGTTCACAGGAGAATGTTACATTGTTGGGTAAACATATTGGAAGATGTATAGCAAGTAAAGATGAATAAGCTTTGGCATGAGTTGGAAAAATTGGTTTCAAATCTAAAATGTTGATCTAGGGTTGAATTGGCAATCTTTATCTGTATGCATGTTTTGACATGTGCATTTTCACCTACAATGTTGCTCTTCCGATAGTGTTTGAGTACCAAATTGTTCACCTCTTAACATTGCCTTCTTTTCCACTCAGGATGCTTCTTTAATAGCTCTAGAGGTTTTGTGGAGATATGAGCACCCCCACTGACTGAGGTGAAGCCAGTGTTGCTAGGGTGGACAGCTCTGGCCAAGTGTGCAGCGCGACATTCAAAGTGGATGCTGAGTCTAAGGAGTCCACCATGCCTAGAGTTGGGAGTGCTGCGAGCTGGTCCTCACACTACTGAGTTTTCTGATTTATAGCCCTTTTTTGCCTAGGCCATTAGCTACTGAATTGCCTTCTATTGCTTATAACCCAGTCACCCTTTCTCATATATTGACAATTTTCAGCTCTAATGGTCTGTTGCTCAATCTAATGGTCTGTTGCTCTATGTTGAGTCTGAGATGACATTGTTTTTTGCAGCTGTATATATTGCTTGTAAAACCAAACCTTTACAGAAACTGATCATGCTATGTGCAATAATATCTTTCTAGCATTTCAGTTAGCCATCATGCAGAGTTTATTTTATGTTATGTTTTTTTGCTTAGATGTCTATTGTGTTACTGTTATCTCTACTAGGAAATTAGACCGGGATGATATTGTCAAGTGAGGAAAAAGTGAAGCAAAATAACTTCGAACATGCTGGTTCTCATGTGAAAATCGAGTTAACCCAATGCATTATGAAGGGTCATCTGAACTTTGATAGCAGACTATGATAGCATGTTAGACACTAGGGCTAAAGCAGCAGTCAATCTTGCACTTTTCAAGATGTCAACGGGAATTCAACCCGTGCGGATACAAACTTAATAGGAAAGAAGACAAGAGGAAGCTGTCAATACAATAACTAACGTCCAATTGTAGGTAAACAAAAAAGGCACTTCGCCTGGCCTTATTGCTCTGCTTGCAGAGACCTCTTTAGTCTTTTGTCCTTTGCGGGTTCGTCAAGTCTAACACGCATGGAACAAGTCTGTCTTCTCTTATTGACACGATGAGCTCTCGCTAAATTTTTCAAGTGAAATTAAGTGATGGAATTGATAGATGTGCATTGCACATGTAGCACAGGCTGCGCAGCTAATCAAACAGTCACACTTAGAAGCATTCTCGACATCCCCTTTTTGTTTAATTCCTCCAGACGATATTCGTATTTGACACGTTCACGGATCTCCGTTCAACATTAGGTATACTGCAACTATATCATGCTTGAATCGGGACTCCTTGTATCCATGTGTACACTCAATATCGACTTTTTCACATATTTTGATATCGATTCCTAGATAGTTTACCTGATCTCTGCAGTATAATCGGGTAGAATTCAATGGAGTAAAATATATATAGCTAGACAAAGACCTTGCAAAGGAGCTGCTCAACTTTGCCTTTCCTAAACATCAACCTAGCATGAATCCGGCGCGTCTGATATGAATCCGCCACCACCTGGATCAGCTGCTACTGAAGCAGATGAATCAAAGACCAAGTTGTCGAAAAAAATCATCTTTTTTTCCTAACTCATGGACTGCAGCTACTCTACAAAGTTCCTTCTGTGTCAAAACGAGAAAGGAAAAGAAGGAAAGGCGAACTGAACAAATCTGAGAGAGAGGAAGGCCGTTGCATGTACACTCCGAAAGTCTCGACATGTCTGATCAATTCCATTTTCTAGCTCTAGGTAAGGATTGGGAGTCACTATTCATCTAGGTTGCATTTTTAGGCTGCTGGTTCATTCTAGGGTTGTTGCACTCTGAAATTGTGTTGTAATAAAACTTTAGAAAATGAGAACATTATAAGTGTTATAATTTTCGTACAACGCTTACTTTATTGCTCTTTTGTTGGTAAAGATTTTATGTATTGCCATGAACAATTGGCCATAAAATCAATTTTGTTACAAAATGTCCTCTATCACCACTAAACCAAATTCCGTGGCCAATAGTAGAATTCTTTTCGTCATTAAATATGGTACTAAAAGATATCACCAAAAATTTGTCAGTAAATACCGTTAATGCTTCGTATTGACACGGAAGTTCTTTTCATGAAGAAAAATCATATCTTTAGCCAGAAAAAATGTTTCATGACACAAGATTTGACCTATTGTCACTAACATGCAGCCAAAATAAAATTTTCATGTTGAAAAACTTTGACCCTCTTGCCTCGACACAATTTTTGCGTGGCAATAGGCGATATTTTTAAAGACAAAATATTTTTTTGCAATTAAATATGAGACATCGGCACGAAAATTTGGCCGAAGTCCAATCATTCACCGTGAAAATAGTATCAATTACTAAAAGTGAATCTAAATTCATTCTTTTCATCACGAAATGCAAAAAAAATTGTGGCGAAAAGTCAAAGCTACTACTACGACTTTTTTTTACCAGGTGACGGGTTTAACCTTCTATCACGAAGTTTCGTGGCAATAGGCAAGACATAATTCATGGCTATTTACTAACACTTCGGCTACAAAATGAATACTCGGGGTAAGGTCGATTTTTCCATTGATGGTATGCCATTTCTGAAAGAAAGGTTGCCCAACGTCATGAAGGAAGATAGAGTAGCTATCAATACGATGACCAACGTCAAATTGCAGATTAACAAAAAAGAAAAAAAGAAAAACACTTCGCCTGGCCATCCTGGTTGGAGAGACCTCTTCAGACCTTCGCATCCGCTATGCCCCCTGTTGTTATCTGAAAAGCATGTGTTTGTCAAGTTCAACATGATGAAATAAATCTCAGCCTCATCTTATTGACATATGAGCTCTCGCTAAAATTTCTGACATAAGTGATGGTTTTGATAGATGTGCCATCTACATGGCACGGGCTGCACAGCTAACTTACTAGTCCTGCTTAGAAAAATTCGATATCCACTTCTTTTTGTTTAGTTCCTCTGCACAAATTTCGTATTCAACGTGTTCATGGTTCTCCATACAACATCAAGTATCCTGTGAGCACCATGCATCACTTAAATCAGGTCTCCACCTATTTATATGTAGACTCACTATCGACTTTCTCACAGATTTTGATGTAGAGTTATATATATTTTACTCAGTCTCTGCAGTATGATCTTTTAAATTTCAATAAAGTACATAATTAGAGGAAGATCTGGCACAAAAAGGATATAGCTTCAGCATTCGGTAGGTGTGGGGCCTTAAACACCTTGCAGACACGCTGCCCACCTTTGCCTTGCCTAATTTTGGCTAGATAAGCCAGAACATCCCCACCTGCAGGTTTCTCTGGGTCTGCTTGAGAGCATTTGTGCAAATTTTTGCTGCAATTCGGAATATATTAGTGTAAAAAAAGATGAGCCGAAAATTCACAACTCGCATGATTTGACGGTTTGAATAGACCTGGCTCTTTGCTAGTTCTCTCCTTCCAATAATACCCATTTGAAAGAGAGGGATCACTGAATCCAGAATCTAGAAGGTATTACTCGCCTATGGTCAACCATCCACACCTCACAAAATGCGTGCATTTTGATTCTCGAGCACTCTCTTACCAGTAATCTAAATGGTTTTCTTTACACATTTTGGCAGCCAAATCAGGAAGCATGTTGTACTGATCCTCATAAGTATAGGCATGGGCGTAAATGATCT
>CM026411.1:8610477-8686019 GCA_014858505.1 Corymbia citriodora subsp. variegata
AACATCGTCAACTTGGGAGGCCAAAAAGGGAGGGAAAAAACCAAAGAGGCAGATGCTATAAGGTCTTTGAAAGATCCAGAGAACCAGAAGACTAGAGAAATCATCTAGAAAAGTGAAGTGCCCTTGCCCTTCTTATATCCACCAATCTCAAAATGCTTGCATCTCTGCAGGTTACAGCAGCAAACACCACCAGAGATTTAGATGAATTCACAAGAGAAATTTCATAAATAGACAAAAAGCACACGAACAGAGCTTGAGTACACGAAAGCACAAACCTTGATGGGGTGCTGAGAGACATGCTTGCAACCCTGGCACTTAAGCCTCAACACGATCTTCTTGGTAGTTTTGGCCTATCAAGGAACAAATATCATATACTATCAATTTCCACCGAGACTAAACGAAAGTGACCTATTACCCTTATGCTGTTAATGCTGAATATCTAAAAAATAAAGAGCCCAACCTGACATACTTCGATTTCTTCTTTCAAGCAAATAATCAGGGTAAATCGGGTAACCAATTCAAATGCTAAATTTTTTACCTTTTTGTGGAAGACAGGCTTGGTCTGACCACCATAACCCGACTGCTTCCTATCATAACGCCTCTTTCCCTGCGCACAGAGAGGAACTCAGCACCTCTTTCCCTGCGCACAGAGAGGAACTCAGCACCCTCATATCCCAACTGTTGGATGTATGCCCTAAAGCTACTATGTAATAGTTACATATTAGGGATTTCGGTTGTACTATCATCATTATTATTTAATTAATGGCAATGACGTATTCATTCATTTGTCCAATTATTTTATATTTATGAATGATTCCATAAGATCAGTTGCAACTAGACCTATTCTTGAGACGTCAAGAATATATGTGACAGGTTTATAGTTAGACCGAATCTTTAAACCGTTCCTAGTCAATGGATTATTGAGTGGATATTTATAATCCTATTGAGACCAGTGTGTTCTTAACTTCACCATTAAGTATTGGATACTTAAGGGAATGACGAGTCGCAAATCATTGGGTATTGCGATGCCTGAGTTAGAACACAGGTGTTTGTATTAGACAAATTCACTGAACGTGACGCATATGAAACGATTAGCAACATGGAAGCTTTTAGCGTGGTCAATGTCTAATTGTTCATGTTTTAGTCTGGTGTAAATAATCCTTAGACTTGAGGCACAGTGTCAACTTGTGTGTCGAACAACTATGGTTCACGAGTGCACATAATGCCTGGTCGTTGATACGTCTTTATACCCTATGGTCATAGTTTGTTCATATACGAAGTTGCACGTGTGCGCAATATGGAATCTATCTCCTTGTTATATACAAGGTATTATAATGATGTCCTATGTAATCTAATTGTGACAATGTATTGAAATCCTCGGCCGGGGTTGTAACCGAGAATAAATTGTTTATGTCTCAAACAAATGCATATCAATTAGATTTGTGCATATGATCGAATTAGTGACTTGACAAATATTCCATGGTCTTTGTTCGATCGGGACATAGTAAGACAGAAGGATTAAATTACACTGTAGCCAAAACTGATAGGTTCATTATGTTCTTAAAGCATTCACACTATCTGGGTAGCCATGACATATTGCTAGATGTCAATCATGGCTTGTAAGACCCAAAGATTAATTGGGACAATTAATTCTTTTGAGAGTACTAATGTGTTAGTATAAGTCTTACTACTAGTTTAGTGATAAACCTAGGGATGTCACACACCATAACCAATTAGGATAACGTAGAACGAGAGAGAAATAATTTTGCAAATGTGTTTGCAAATTACTACAGTTGCATTGAGTCGACATGAAATTAAATTAAATGTGATTTAATTTAATTTGTATTATAATCATGAGCCTATGTGCATATGATGTACACGCATGCTTAAAGTGGATGCATGTTAATGTATCTCGAATATGCACATAAAGTCATGTCTTCTTTTTATTTAATTTTTTTATTAATTAAAAGATGCACACGGTCAACAATTGTTGCTGACCGTGTGCAACGCACATGTGATGTGCGAAATGTTTCTTTTATAAAAAAAAAAGTATATATGTGGGGCATGATGGTCAGCAACCGTTGCTGACCATCATGCATGATCCTCATGCATAAACCCACGACCAGCGACGGTTGCTGGTAGTGGGATCATGCATGACCCAAGACCAGCGACGGTTGCTGGTCGTGGGTGGTTACCCACAGTTCTTATATAAGAAACGTGTGTGTTCGTTTTTTGTGCGTACGTATGCAAAAGCGAAAAGAAAAAAGGGAAGAAATGATTTTTCTCTCAATTGGGCTGTGACTGAAAATACCAAGGATACGAAGGATTATCTCCACGAAGTTGCTAGCACAATCGTAGTGGTGATTATCCGCAAGTTCTTTCTTCGTTCGACGTCCATTGGTAGTGTGTCTGAACTAGAGGTCCGACGTTTGTGGGGCTCGAACTAAAGAACATTTGGACCAATTTGTTTAAAGCGCGCTTCGAGAGGTAATTTGTTTAACTCCCTTCTTATAATCATATTTTTGATTGAAACGCACGAACAACACCTTTGGAGAAACATGTATAGAAATATTTTAATCTTGTTTCCGCTGCGTTTATATTAATTTGCCTATACATGATTCATGAAACCCCAACGGTTGCAAATTCTTCACAGCAAACAACAACAGTTACAAGAGAATAAAACCTCCCTGAGTACAATTTTAGAAACTCTCTCAAAATGTTTGCAAGTCAAGGTGCAAGAGTAATAGCAATGAGCACATATAAGCCCCAGGCTTTCCTCTATTCTTCTCATGTTCTTCTTCAGTCTGGAAAGCCAAAATAAATAAAAAATTTCCCCACCACCTAATGCTCAACACCGATCGCGGACGAGAGAGAAATCAAACTCTCTACACAAGTAACCAGTCGAGTGGAACGGTAGGAATCGACTTTGACTTCAAATGCCTCGAACTTTTCATGTTGTAGGCTGTATAGAACCAAGTATTTGGAAGACTCGAATAGTGAACCCACATGCGTGCTCTTTACGAAGAAAACTCTTCCAGAATCTGCAAACCCAACTGGCCAATAACGCCCGATGCTTCTCGTAAACAATCCAAACGAATACAACTTGGTCCATGATTCACGGATGCTGAACTCTTTCAAGATCCATACTTCACACTGTCTAGTCAATGAGTTGTGCGTTGTTAGAGATAAGCATCCATCTAGTAAGCCGATATGTTTCTCTTCAGGAGGCATCATATCTGGTAGTGCTATTTCTCGGAAAACATCANATCGGGTAACCAATTCAAATGCTAAATTTTTTACCTTTTTGTGGAAGACAGGCTTGGTCTGACCACCATAACCCGACTGCTTCCTATCATAACGCCTCTTTCCCTGCGCACAGAGAGGAACTCAGCACCTCTTTCCCTGCGCACAGAGAGGAACTCAGCACCCTCATATCCCAACTGTTGGATGTATGCCCTAAAGCTACTATGTAATAGTTACATATTAGGGATTTCGGTTGTACTATCATCATTATTATTTAATTAATGGCAATGACGTATTCATTCATTTGTCCAATTATTTTATATTTATGAATGATTCCATAAGATTAGTTGCAACTAGACCTATTCTTGAGACGTCAAGAATATATGTGACAGGTTTATAGTTAGACCGAATCTTTAAACCGTTCCTGGTCAATGGATTATTGAGTGGATATTTATAATCCTGTTGAGACCAGTGTGTTCTTAACTTCACCATTAAGTATTGGATACTTAAGGGAATGACGAGTCGCAAATCATTGGGTATTGCGATGCCTGAGTTAGAACACAGGTGTTTGTATTAGACAAATTCACTGAACGTGACGCATATGAAACGATTAGCAACATGGAAGCTTTTAGCGTGGTCAATGTCTAATTGTTCATGTTTTAGTCTGGTGTAAATAATCCTTAGACTTGAGGCACAGTGTCAACTTGTGTGTCGAACAATTATGGTTCACGAATGCACATAATGTCGGGTTGTTGATCCGTCTTTATACCCAATGGTCATAGTTTGTTCATATACGAAGTTGCACGTGTGCGCAATATGGAATCTGTCTCCTTGTTATATACAAGGTACTATAATGATGTCCTATGTAATCTAATTGTGACAATGTATCGAAATCCTCAGCCGGGGTTGTAACCGAGAATAAATTGTTTATGTCTCGAACAAATGCATGTCAATTAGATTTGTGCATACAGTCGAATTGGTGACTTGACAAATATTCCATGGTCTTTGTTCGATCGGGACATAGTAAGACAGAGGGATTAAATTACACTGTAGTCAAAACTGACTTGTTCGTTATGTTCTTAAAGCATTCACACTATCTGGGTAGCCATGACATATTGCTAGATGTCAATCATGGCTTGTATGACCCAAAGATTAACTGGGACAATTAATTCTTTTGGGAGTACTAATGTGTTAGTACAAGTCTTACTACCAGCTTAGTGATGAACCTAGGGATGTCACACACCATAACCAATTAGGATAACGTGGAACAAGAGAGAAATAATTTTGCAAATGTGTTTGCAATTATTGCAGTCGCATTGAGTTGACATGAAATTAAATTAAATGAGATTTAATTTAATTTGTATCATAGTCATGAGCCTACGTGTATATGATACACACGAATGCCCAAGGTGGATACACGTTGATGTACCCCGAATATGCACATAAAGATTATGTCTTATTTTTATTTTTATTTATTAATTAAAAGATGCACACGGTCAACAATTGTTGCTGACCGTGTGCAACGCACATGTGATGTGCGAAATTTAAAAAAAAAAAAAAATTGCGGCACGATGGTCAGCAACCGTTGCTAACCATCATGCATGACCCTCATGCATGAAGCCACGACCAGCAACGATTACTGGTCGTGGGATCATGCATGAAGCCCACGACCAGCAACGGTTGCTGGTCGTGGGATGTTCTCCCACGATCGGCTATGGTTGCCGATCGTAACCGCTCATGGGATCATGGGTGGTTACCCACAGTTCTTATATAAGAAACTTGTGTGTTCGTTTTTGTGCGCGTACGCAAACGAAAAAGAGAATAGAAGGATTCTCTCATTTTAAGCTGTGGCTAAAATATCGAGAATACGAAGGATTATCTCCACGAAGTTGCTAGCACAATCGTAGTGGTGATTATCCACAAGTTCTCTCTTCGTTTGACGTCCATTGGTGGTGTGTCTAAACTAGAGGTCCGATGTTTGTGGGGCTTGAACTGAAGAACATTTGGACCAATTCATTTAAAGCGCGCTTCGAGAGGTAATTCGTTTAACCCCCTTCTTATAATCGGATTTTTTGATTGAAACGCACGAACAACGCCTTTGGAGAAACATGTATAGAAATATTTTAATCTTGTTTCCGTTGCGTTTATATTAATTTGCCTATACATGATTCATGAAACCCCAACAGTGGTATCAGAGCCAACCTTAGGCGTTTTTCATGCGTTTAATTGATTTATAGTTCGTAGATTTTTGCGTAGACATTGATTAATTTATGTGATAAATTTAATCAACTATGCAAAATTGGAACTAAATCAATTTTGAATCAAAAATCCATAACTTGTTATATTTTGCATTTATATTTTCCATATGATTCGCAATTGTGAATTTAAAGATGACGACGCAACTTCCGTTTGGAATCACACTCATGAAATTTGTTTCATCGATTTGATTCCTTAACGTAATTTGCGTTGTTCAACTTTAAATTTGATTAATTGCAGAATTTTATTTATGCCTTCTGGAGCTTTAAATTTTGAATTTATGGCTCGTAAGGAAGGGTGGTGATCATGGAAAAATCCTTAATCATTATGATGGTTGTATGGATGAATGTATGATGATTACAAGTATTCATTTTTGGGTTGTAATTATTAAATGAAGGCTGCGTCCTTCTTTTTATTTTATTTTAATTTTTCATGAAATGTAAGAGAGCATAGTTTATTATATCAATTGTTGATGTAAATGCTACAAGTTCAAGAGGAGCCATTGGAGGAGCCATTAAGCCGGAGAGCTCTATGGGCTTGGTCTTTGAAGAGTTCAAAGATTGAAGAAGAAGTGAAGAGCAGGTCCTTATTGTTAAAACATTAAAATGGCTAAATGGGTCTCATTGGCTCGAGACCCATTGAACCATAAATCCATGATCACCACGTAGGATAGATGTTTATGTGATATCTATTTATTTTTGTATTTATGTTATTGTGCATGTTAAACCGGTTAATGTGCAAAGTGAGACCATTAATAACGACCCAAATCTCCTTATTAATAATATTAAGTCGAAATGGGTTTCGGACTCGTGGCCTACCATCGTCGTGGTTTGATCCAATATTATAGTGGTTAATTGATCGGCTATGGATACATAGGGGTTAATTACCATTCATAATATTGGACCACTTCCTTATGCATATGATGCTATGAGGTTAGAGCCAAATGATTTCTAATAATTGTCAGGTGAGGAAATCTTTTGTGCTTTTCAATACTTGCATGAGACGATGGGTTAGACTTAACTATGATCATGATGCCAATAACTGTTAGGTGAGGCTTTCATGGTCTAGAGGCCAAAATTATGATTGGGACTCGCATATGATGCATTGAACAAGTTGGTTTACTCACTAAGTTCATAGGACACTAATAACTGTTAGACAAGGTGGGCTTTGGACTGGTGGGACTCCAATCCCCACTAGTAATCTTTACCCAACAAAGATTACCGCTTCCCATCTTAAGGAGTATGGGATTTGAATATAAATTTAGTGGGATGATCTATTTCATTTAAAGACCAAAATGAAATAGTTATTTTAAAAGGTACAACGGCTAATAATTTATTTTCTGCAACATATATATTATTACTCTGAAAATGGTGACTACAAACCCACTCGCTTCTATACTTGACAAGAATTGTTTGACTGGACCCAATTTCACTAACTAGGTGAGGAATTTGAGAATTGTTCTCAATTCGGAAAAAAAATTGGGTATGTGCTTGATGAAGAGATGCCAAAGTCCCCAAAGATTGCTTCAATGCCAAACTGGGATATAGTGGGATCCTTAGTAATAGAGGCGGTCCAGGATTTCTTTCAATCAGGTAGATTGCTTCGTGAGATTAATTGTACAATCATAGCTTTGGTCCCCAAAGTACCAAATGCTTCTTCAGTGAGTGATTTTCGGCCTATCGCCTGCTGCAATACTATTTATAAGTGTATCACGAAGATCTTGGCAAATAGAATTACTGTAGTCCTTCCAGGTATTATCAGCCCTGCTCAGACAGCTTTTGTTAAAGGCAGGCGTATTACTGATAATATTGTCTTGGCCCAAGAATTATTCAGGGGATTCCACTCTCCTACTTATTCTCCCAAATGTGCCATCAAAGTGAACTTCCGGAAAGCCTATGACACATTGGACTGGAACTTCTTGGAGACTACTCTTATGGCTTTTGGCTTTCCTGAGCATCTTGTACGACTGATTATGGTATGTGTTCGTACCCCTAAATTCTCTATTTTTATTAATGGTGAGCTTCATGGCTTCTTCAATAGCGGTAGAGGACTTAGGCAGGGCGACCCAGTATCTCCATATTTGTTCACTCTGGCCATGGAAGTGCTCAGTGGTATCCTAGAGTTGCAATCACGACGATCTCAATTCCGATTTTACTGGAGATGTAAGACATCCCGCTTATCGCATCTCTTTTTTGCGGATGATGTCTTCATCTTCAGTCAGGGCAACACCAATTCGGTTACATGCATGAAGGAGGGACTCCACCTATTCTCCTAATGGAGTGGACTTATCCCCAACAATAGTAAGAGTGAAGTATTCCTCTCGGGGGGTTCGGAGGCCTTGCGGGAACAGCTCTTGCAAATATTGAATTTCAGATTGGGGTCTCTTCCGGTCCAATACTTGGGCCTGCCTATCATAACTACGAGGTTGAGCAAGACAGACTGTCATGCCCTGGTATGTCTTCTAATAGCTATAATCCAATCTTGGACACATTGCTTTCTATCTTTTGCGGGTAGACTACAATTGATTAAATCTATTCTGCATGCAATTCAATCATATTGGGCATCCATTTTTTGGCTCCCTGCCTCTATAATTGATAAGGTAGAATAGATTTGTCGAAAAATTTTGTGGAAAGGACCAGGTCTTGGGGTAGGAGGTGCTAAGGTTGCTTGGGATGATGTTTGTCTTCCCAAAAATGAAGGAGGTATGGGGATTCGTCGGATCCGTGACAGTAATAAAGCGGCTATGATCAAGCACATCTGGATTCTTTTTACCGACAAGGAATCCCTTTGGTGCAAATGGATCCATATGACACACCTCAAAAGGCAATATTTCTGAACCACAACACCCCCGACCTTTTGTTCTTGGGCCTGGCGGAAAATACTTGCACTTAGGGAGAAAGCCTAAGGCTACTTCAGGTGGAGAATTGGGGATGGATCATCAACCTCTCTATGGTTCGACCCGTGGCTGGATATAGGTCCTCTCAGTTCGGTTTTCTCCGACACTCATATATATCAATCGGCACTCCAGAGACATGCTATAGTTGCTGACTTATTTACTCCGGATGGCCAGGATATTCTACAGGAGATTTCTTCAATGCAAGTCACGGTCCCTACATTGTCACATGTCCCGGATTCTTTCCATTGGACTATGCAGCCTTCTGACTCCTTTTCTTCTGCGTCCGCCTGGGCAACTATCAGAAGGCGAGCCCTACCGGTCCCATGGGCATCATTGGTGTGGAGTAACTCGATTGCCCCCCGGCACCAATTCCTCCTATGGCTCATATCCTGGAACAGGCTCCCTACCCAGGTACTTCTGATGTCCTATGGTAGATTGTCATCCGTGCATTGTGCTTTTTGTAATACAAGGCCGGATTCCATAGAACACCTGTTTTTTTATTGTCATATTCCTAACTGCCTTGCTGATTTTTGGGCTGCGAAATGTAATCTCATGTGGATTAACCGACCCTGGATGGAAACTATGCAATGGCTTATCACCACACTCTAGGGGAGTGGATTCTATGTTGACATAGCTAGGTTCTCCTTTGGCGTACTTTGTTATGTCATTTGGAAAACCAGGAACGACCTTATATTCCGGTCCTTGAGCCTCTTTGTGCCATCGATGAAGCAACACCTCATCAAGGCAGTCAAAGATAAAGCCTTAACTCTTGGTATGGTCCCTGATTCCCCAAGACACAGGAGATTACAACGTGGTTGGGGCATAGATCCTATCATTTTTGGGTAGCTTGCTATGGAGGGTTTTATTAAACCGCTCCTACTTGTTGTATGTTCCTTTGTGTGAACTTGGCCTCCCCCCCCTCCTCCACTCCAGCAACATGTTGTCCCGTTGAGTATGGGTCGGAGCCTTGACTCACTCCTTGTACATTTGTATGGTTGAAAATCTTCTATAATACTTACTTTTACCAAAAAAAAAAAAAAAAGAGATGCCAAAGTCCTTTCCTAAGGGTGGGACCCAAGAGGAACGTGTCACTTATGATAAGTGCATGACGATGACTTAAAAGTCAGGTCATATATGCTTGCTTCGATGAATAATGAATTACAGAAGAAGTATGAATCCATGGAAGATGCTAGGTCGATCATTCTACATTTAAAGGAATATTTTGATGAGAATGGTTGAACCTCTAGATATGAGATATCTAAAGCATTGTACCGTATGAGGATGGCTGAAGGATCATCAGTTAATGATCATGCTTTGAAAATGATCTGACACATTGAAGAATTGGCTAGGCTGAATCTTGTTATGGACAACGAGTTAGCTGTGGATTTGATCCTCCAATCTTTGCCCGATTCCTTCTCTGGTTTTGTCCAAAACTTTCACATGCATAAGATGGATAAAACTCTTGTTGAGTTACATAGCATGCTGGTAGTTTATGAGAAGGAAATGCACAACACGAGGCCAAATGTAGTGGCTATGGCTAAGGCTTTTTCTTCAAGGAGTAAGACTGTTTTGAAGAAAAAGAACTGGAAGAGGCCTGTCAAACCTGTTGTGCAACCAAAACCCAAGATTGAAAAAGGGAAATGTCATTACTGTGGTGTAAAGGGGCATTGGAGGAGGAACTGTAAGAAGTACCTCGCGAGCTTGAAGGTCAAGCCCAAAGACCAACCTTGTGAAGGTATGGTGTCTATACTTATTGAAACTAATCTTATGGTTAGTGTTGGATCTAGCTTATGGGTTCTAGATTCTGCTGCAACTTCACATATTTGTATGTCTTTGCAGAATCTGGAAATAAGCAGGATGCTAGGCGAAATGAGATTGTCCTGACATTTGCCAATGGAGCAAGAGTTGCTGTGTTAGCTATAGGGGCTTTTCGTTTATGTTTGCCTTCTGGACATGTATTGGTTTTAAAGAACTGTTTGCATTACAAGAATGCTGTTAGGAACATCATCTCTATACCTCGTTTAGGTAAAGAGAATTATGAATTTTCTTTTGCTGATGATGTATGTTCTATTTATCATCATAGAAGATGTGTTGGTTCTAGCTTATTAATTAATAATCTTTATACCATTACAATGTCCGGTAATGCGATTACCAATGTCAATAAGCAAAATAAAATTGATATAAATGCCATAACTAATAAACGCCCTAGAGACAGTCCAAATAAAAAGTATGTTTGGCATCTCCGATTGGGTCATATTGGAGAAGATAGAATTAACAAGTTGAGTAATGATGGGTACATTGATCCATTAATGTTTGAGTCATACTCGACTTGTGAGGCATGTCTTCTGGGAAAAATGACCAAAGTGCCCTTTGTGGGACAAAGTGCGTGAGCTGCTGACATATTGGGATTAATACATACAAATGTATGTGGACCAATTAATGAAACTGCTAGAGGTGGTTATTCTTACTTCATTACCTTCACTGATGATCAGTCACGGTATGGTTATTTATACTTAATGAAGTATAAATCTGAATCCTTTGAAAAGTTCAAGGAATTCAAGGTTGAAGTAGAAAAACAAACAGGAAAATGTATTAAGGCTCTTCGATCGGATTGAGGAGGTGAATACCTTAGTACTGAATTTTTGGACTATCTCAAAGAGAATGACATTTTATCACAATGGGCACCTCCTGGAACTCCAGAACATAATGGTGTATCTGAACGAAGAAATCGTACTTTATTAGATATGGTTCGATCTATGATGAGTTACACCGATTTACCTATATCCCTTAGGGGATATGCCTTTGAGACAGTTGCATATATATTGAACAGAGTGCCGTCCAAATCTGTTCCAACTATGCCCTATGAGATATGGCATGGTAAGAAACCAAGTCTTAATCATATTAAGATTTGGGGTTGTCCAGCTTTCGTTAAAAAGCTAAAAATGGACAAATTGGAGGCAAGGTCTGAACAAGGTCGCTTCATTGGATATCCAAAGAAAACTCTTGGATATTATTTCTATTTTCATTCAGACCAAAGAATTTTGGTGAGTAGGCACGCTTCTTTTCTGGAGAATCAGTTCGTCCAAGAAGGTGGTGCTGGGCGGAAAATAGTTTTACAAGAAGAAAATAATGAAGTACCAAACAATCGAGTTCAGATACCAATCTCTGATTTAGTGGGAGCTTTTGATACACAACCTCTTAGGAGAAGTGTGAGAGTGTCTTGCCCACCTACTCATTATAGACACTCGGTTGATTTTATTGAACCATTATTTATTGTGAATGATAGCGATCAACCCGGTGATCCTA
This sequence comes from Corymbia citriodora subsp. variegata, assembly GCA_014858505.1. Taxonomy (NCBI): domain Eukaryota; kingdom Viridiplantae; phylum Streptophyta; class Magnoliopsida; order Myrtales; family Myrtaceae; genus Corymbia; species Corymbia citriodora. The sequence continues at coordinate 8,622,179 of CM026411.1, forward strand.
AAACCTATGAGGAGGCAATGTTGGACATCGATTCTGGTAAATGGCTAGAAGCCATGAAATCTGAAATGGATTCAATGTATTCCAATGATGTTTGGACCTTAGTTGACCTGCCTGATGGTATTGTACCAATTGGCTGTAAATGGATCTTCAAGAGGAAGATGAATGCTGAAGATCAAATTGGAACTTACAAAACACGGCTGGTGGCGAAAGGATATCGTCAAAAAGAAGGAATCGATTATGACGAAATTTTCTCACCTGTGGCCATGCTAAAATCCATTCGGATTATGTTGGCTATAGCTGCATACCTTGATTATGAGATATTCTAAATGGATGTTAAAACGGCTTTTCTAAATGGTTTTCTCGATGAGGACATTTATATGGAATAGCCACGGGGTTTTGAATCCAATGGTGAAAATCGGAAGGTGTGTAGGCTTAAGAGATCCATTTATGGACTCAAACAAGCTTCCAAAAGTTGGAACGTCCGTTTTGATGAGGTAGTCAAATCGTTTGGCTTCATAAAAAATCCGGATGAATCTTGTGTATACAAGAAGATCAGTGGGAGTGCAATTGCATTTCTAGTTTTGTATGTTGATGATATACTTTTGATTGGGAATGATGTACCAATGATATCATCGATAAAACTATTCTTGTCAAAGAAATTCTCCATGAAAGACTTAGGAGAGGCAACCTACATTTTAGGTATCAAGATCTATAGAAATAGATCGAGACGATTGATTGGCCTCTCACAATCTACGTACATAGACAAAGTGTTAACACGTTTTAACATGTAATGTTCCAAGAGAGGATTATTGCCTTTTAGGCAAGGGATCCGTCTTTCTAAGGAGATGTGTCCCAACACTTCTGAAGAAAGAGAGTGGATGGCAAAGATACCATATGCATCCACTATTGGAAGCATAATGTATGCTATGCTAAAGAAAAATGTTGTCTATGAAGGTCACTGTAAGGTGGCAAAGTTAGAAATAGTCATCGTAGTGGGGGTGCCAACGGCAACAACACTGCCATGGTTGTGCTTGGATAGTGCTCTATCTCGCCCCTTTCCTTCTTTATTTTCTTTTTTAACTTTTTGCTATTTCTTCTTTTTAATTTTTTCTCTTTGCTTTTTTTTCTTTTGTTGAACTCAAATTTGGAAAGATACATGAAAATCTAGACATAAGAAAAGCACAATAGAGATTAAATAATAAAAAAATTTCAGAATGATTGAAGCCACAAGAGTTGGATTAAAATTATGATATTGTTAAAAACCAGCGAAATATACCGTATTTCAGAATTGGATCCACCCAGTTTTAGAGTCTCATAGGAATAGAACTGGGCTTTTGGCTACTATTGCACATGGAGGGACCCGAGCACTCAACTCTTCGGATAACAAATAAGGCTCGGGACCATTTCCTTCCGAATAACCAGTGGACATATCTGGATCAGTCCCACACCTTCACAGGCTCCTGTCAAGAATACGCTAAACCTCTTTTCCCTCTCAAAGAAATAGAAAATACCAAAATACTTCAACAGGAGTCTCATCAGCTTCTGAGGCCTCACAAATTTTCGTCAGAAGTGGGGGTGGTGATCAGTTACCAACCTCTTTTCCATTGTGAAGCTGAGTAGCTTCTTTTGATCCAGCTTGGAGGACACGCGCATCAGCATAAGGAGATAAGTAAGACCTTTTCTGAAAGTGCTCAATCTTCCCTCCATATCTATACACCTAGTAACTGGCAGGAATCTTCAAGGGGAAAAAAGATGGGGAAAGCAACCCTGGAGTATGAAAGGCAGATTGCGATACCCCCAATACGGCTTTCTCCAACTCTGTGATAGCCCAGGATTCCACTCAACGAGCTCGAGATAACCAACTTCATCTATAGATTTAACCACTGTGAAGTNGGTTAGGAACTTCGCTCGCCTTGGGAGCAATCTAACCATGCAACATAGTTCCGACAAACAACACATACCACACCTCAAGCAACATTATCAGAAGACAGTTCAATAAGCAGATGCAAACACAGGCGACCCTACCTGGCCTTGGCACACGCAACCTGCAGAAACTGTCAGTTCAATCATCACGACATTAAGAGCATACGAATAATCAGAGCATCTCGCACAACTTTCCCATGTCTCACACTCACACATGCTCCGATTATTAACGCCCCCTCCTGGGCAAACGGCACAACCTTTTAGTTGGCGGTTCTGGCTAAACCAGCTTCGTCCTCTTTACCTCGAGGCACGGCGACGTCAAGGGCTCACTCCCAAGACGGCATTCCCGAAGGAGCATAGGACCCGCCCACTACCGCAGCCCCGCAACTGACAGAGGCCCGGGACCCGCCCACTACCGCAGTCCCACAAAGTTAACCCCTCCCTGTCAGGCATCCGACCGAAGTCAGGCGACCCACTGGCCACGGCACAACCCCATAAGGATTGGCGGTCTTCCGGCAACGCCGGGTTCCCTCTCTTAATGTGATCATGCAACACATCATCAGACAATCCATTTATATCTTTGCTCTGTCGTGAATGCAATATCGCTCATGCTCATGCGACATGCCATTACCCCACGCAATATGTCATACGATCTCACTCGACAATTTCCAAAATTCGATTTCCAATCAGCATTCAATCACGTACATTCCCTAACTCTTGGGAACAACTAACAATTCAAGTCACAGTCGATTAATCAATTCCGACCAATCAACCTCACGATACTTGCACACTTCTCCAAATAATCACGTATATTTAATAATAAATAAATACGTGTCCTCAAAACGACGCCAATCAACTATTTCCAACAATACTCAATTATCCAAAAATAAGTATAAAATATAATTATATTCAAAGATACTCATTTAAGAAACATATAATACTATAGTCGATTTTTCCGATAAAATAATTCAAGTCCCACAAAATACTTGTAATTATTTTTCAATCCCATAATTAATTATCCGACCCAAATAATTCCATTTAGTAAAACCCTTCTTCAATAAACCAATGTCATTTAATAAAATAGTATATAAATACTATTGACTTTGGAAAAATAGACCATAGTAATTTTCCCCCAAAATTACTCAATTAAAACCATTTTCAATAAATAATCACCAATTAAAACCATTTCCAATGAATAATCACCAATTAAAACCATTTCCAATAAATAATCACCAATTAATTATTTTCTCCAAAAATAATTAATTTTCAGCAATGAATAGTAATAACAATATTACTATTAATAATTCGAAATTATAAATTAATTTAATTAATAATTCCGAAAATAATAAATAATTATTATTATTCCAAAAATAATAATAATAATATTTATTAATACTAACCATGATTAACACTAAGCAAGCTTCATCAAATAGTATTAAAACACTAATAATCATCATCCAAAACACTAATCAATAATTAAACTAATCAAATTACTCCTAAGCAAGATTAGCCCCTAAATAAGGATTAGGAAATCGACTCACGGTTTAGCGATTCCGACGACACGAGCGCGACGGCGGCGACGAGGGGAACGCCCGGGAACTTCCGGCGCGTCGGGACGAGGCGGCCCGGGACCGGGTCTCGGCCGAGGGCGGCTGTCCATGCGGCAACAAGCTGAGATATGGAGGAACCGGCGGCTGTGGCGGCATGGGGTTGACTGGTGGGCGGTCCGGCGACTCCGGACGGCGGCCAGCAACTCCGGCGAGGCGGCGACAGCTCCGGCGATGGCTGGACAGAAGCTGGAAAGGGAGAAGGAGGGGCGGTGCAGCTAGTTCGTGGGGGTGGCAGCTGGCTAGGGTGGCTCCGGCGGCTGGGCGGATGGCAAGCGGCGGCCAGGGCGGAGGGACGACGGCGGCCGAGCGACGGCGAGGCAGCAACTCGCTGCTCCGGCGTCCACGGGTCTGGTTCGGCCCAAAACTGAGGAAGAAGAAGGAGGATAGAGGGCAGCAACAGCTCGGTTCGGGATGGTTCGGCGAAGGGCGGTGGTGATCGAACGACGGCGAGGTGGCAGCTCGCTGCTCCGGCGACCAGAACTGGAATAGGGCAGCAGCACACTCGGACAGAGGAGAGGAGCGGTGCAGCAGCTCAGGCGAGGCAGCAGCTCGGCTAGCTTCGGGCGGCGATCGCGACGGCAACTCCGGCGTCCCGCGGTGGTTTCGCACCCAGTCGAAGCTGCTGCGATGGCTGGACGGCGAGGATAGAGGCAACCCAGAAGAAAAGGGCAGCAGCAGCAGCAAAAGGGAAGGGTTTGCAGAAGAAGAAGACAGCTGGCTCGGCTCCGAACGGCGACCCACCGGCGGTCCGACGTGCCGGCGAGGCGGCGGTGCTGCGACGGAGTTGGGTGGTGGTCGCCAGCAGCGGCGACAACAAAAGAAAGGGCAGCTGCAGCAACCTAGGGACGTCGGCCAGAAGAAGAAGAAGAGAGGAAGAAGAAGAAGCTGCAGGGGGGGAACGTGCTGGGGAAGCTGCGCGCGGATGAGAGAGAGAGAGAGAGAGAGAGAGAGAGAGAAGTACATGGTGTGTCAGGCAAGTGGGCAAAAAGAAGAAGAAAGAGATAAGAGAAGACTAGTCAAAGGGGGAGAAGATAAGAAGGGGCCAAGTGGGGTTGTCGATAAGGGGGAAACATGAGGGAGAAGAGAGAGAAACGTGCGGACAAGATAAGGGGGGAGAAAAGAAAATAAAAAGAAAAAGAAAAAGAAAACAAAACAAAACAAAATCCAAACAAGCTTCTAGAGAGGGGTATTTTGGTCTTTTTACCCCTGAAGCACAATTCCCAAAAATCCGGTCCTAATCTCGGCCCATTAATCCAACTCGAGCAATTTTCGGGCTTATCGAAAATTCGGGATGTTACACGGTAAGTATGGAGTTTGAGCACAATGTAGTTAAATCAATAATAGACTACATTGTAGATCGATTCATTTCCTTTTCTAAGAAGAAATTTATTAGATCGAATTCGAGAAAATCGTAAATCAAGTGTAACTAAGATGAGTACAAAATCGAGCTAGATCGAAATAAGTTATTCAATAAGAAATAAAAAAGTCTTAAGTCCAAAGTTTTCTCTCATCCTCTTTACTAATGGATTTAAAAAGATTTGAAGGATTTATCAGATCCATTAAACCTCAAATTTATAAGATCCATTTCAGAGTAAACAAAAACTAAATCGAATCTCCTTTTTCTTAAAAAAGAAAAAGAAAAAGAAGCCAAGAGCCACCGCTTCCCACCTCTCTCTTTGAGATTCCCTCCAATTTCCGATCATTTCCAAAATCCACAGAAAATTCGAAATCCCACTCCATTGTCCACATCGTCGAAGTTGCTCTCGTCTCTCAAGCGAGTTTCACTAGCGGCTCTCAATCGATTCTATCTTCCTTTTTATTTTTTCTCGAAATTTTTGAATAAATACTCTGATAAGTTATTGAAAGAATAGTAAAATGTTCAATTAGTGTTTGCTTTCTAGAATAATTCATATAGTGCCAAAAAAAAGAAAACAATGTCAAGTATTTTGTTTGTCCACCCAATGAAAGTTATTGACTTTATCATTGATTCCTTACAACGTTGCATGTAATGAAATTATTGCACACGAGCATGGTGCATGCATACAAACTAGTTTTTCATTCGGCTGGGATGGGTTCCAAGAAATGAATATAATAATGTTCAAAATTATACATTTGTTGAGCAAGAAATGTTTATAGACCAATTTATCTGGAGAAGATTTTTGTTATGTTGATTTGCCTTGGGCCTGTAGAGATGATGGACAAAGGTTCTGCCTTCTGGGAAAGTACTAATAAAAGCATCTCCACCGTGAGCTATCAGGATACGAAACAATTTGGTGTATATATGATGTCTCCAACCTAAATTAAAAAGTTGGGATGGTATGTAGGCAACAAAAGATATGCTCTCTTAATCTTGAAAGCCACAGGAAATTCGTTCTTCATGAGATTTGGGAAATGTTCATTAATTATAGATTCTTGAAGTGTGAACTTATGGCATGATGCTTTGTGTTGCTGACCTTTTTAAGCACATTATGATAATGCTTGAGGTAAAAATCTTTTATGCGACTCATATATAGCTTTTACTGATATGGCTGTTGGTTGAAAGCTGGAGAAAAGTTTCAATTACGCAAAAGATTGTCTGTGATCATATGCACCTTGTCTATAATAGTGTCCGCCCATCTGTTGTCGAGACGTTTACTCATCATAATATCTGCTGTTTCAGGGGGCTCAAAGCCTAATTTGGCTGATCTTGCTGTCTTGGTGTTTTAAGACCGATCCTATATTTGAGGTCTGGTAAGGATATGGTGGAGCACACTCGGATCGGTGAATGGTACTCAAGAATGGAGAGTGCTGTGGGAGAGTCCTCGAGGATTAAGGCTTAAACTGGAATCCTTTCAGATTCAGGAACACGCTTTCTACTTTATAAACTAATGCTTGCTAATTTGTTCTGTATCCAAGTATGGCCACCTGTAGAAAAAGACGAGTCCATATTTTTCTTGATTTTTTTTCCTCCCAAGATTTATGATATCTGGTAGTAATATATGTCTTACCGAAAGTTTTGGGATTTCTTCATCATTGTTTCATTATGTAATAAATGTCCATCCGATATGAAGGAAAGGAGGAGTTTTATGTACATGGTTATTCAGGACTGCTGCAACAGTGGTCATTTCTAGTGTATAAGCTATTCATCTGGTTCGACTATCATTCTACGTGGATCCAGGAATCGCGTCTATTTATATTATGAAAAATGAGAAGTTTGTTTCCTTTCTTCTGTTCTTGGACAATCCGCTAATTGTAACTTCCACGTTTTTGTTCTGGCACTTGGGTTTGGAGTTTATAGCATCGACGGTATGAAACATGAGTGGATAGGATCGCGAATGGATCATTCTTCAGCCAAGACGACACATTGCGTTTGGATGTAAATGCATTTTTTAGTTTGTCCTCTTGGCTGTTGAGTTTCTGGCTGAGAGTCGTTAATTATTGACCAGCTTGTTTCTTTCCGTCGGGACAAGCGTGTTCATTCCCAAGAAAGCAGTCCCTTCTGTGGCACACTATCTGGACATTGGCCGAGTTGGCCCCATGGCTTGGCATTTGGGATGGGGGTTGCCACGCATGGGGTTCGAATTCTGCTTGGAGATGGGAATTGCCTTTCCTAGTGAAACCATGCGGTACAGGTGAAATCCCGATTCAGGTGAGGTTGATGCTGAGGCGAGTTTGCAATCGTACGAAGGTTTGGGTATTGTAGAATTACCGTCACGGGATGCTCCTTTTTCTCCTTGAGCATATGAGGATGCAGGCAAACCTTGGTAATACTCCAAACCAAATGAGGTTGATGCTCAACCTCCAGGGTACATTACTCCTGTTGTTCTTGTTGGAACTATCAATTTAAACTTTACATTTTCCTTAAAATTCTGGCAATAAAACAATCTTAGACGAGGAATTTCGAAACGATCGACAAACGTAAGTTTGTTCATCTCATCGCTTTCGTTTTCTCGTCGATGTTTCAGTGCGTCGTTTGATTCCGAGATGATTTGATGGAGCTATGACAGTACATCTCTTTGAATGTCGATGATTAAGTGACTCTGAATGCTGCTGAGGGGATGAGCTCGATTTCGGTTTGGTTGCTCAGTTTAAGCTCGATTTTGCTGGAACATCACAGTGAATCCGTTACTGTTTTTACATCTCGACCTATCTCTCGAACTTCTTGTGATTTCCTGCGCGTGCAATAGTTTTCAGTTTTTGTCTTCTGATCATACAAGAGCAAATTCAGCCTTCGTTATGTCACGTGACATAGGAATTGCAGCATTGGATGTCTTATTTTCCACTGTATCCGTGATATAGCTGGACTAATAACGAATATCCTAAGCTTAATTCATCGATAGTCACTGTTGGGACGCTAGATTGTCATTGATCATCTAGGAAATGCTTTTGTCCTCACTTTCTACATTAACCAGAAAAACATGGAGCTTAACACGATGGTGAGTTGTTCTCATTTTCTTTCTCCGAACTTTTTCCTTTATTTTGTTTGCAGTTATTTCTCAAGGAATAAATGCTGGAGATGTGAAAAAGCTCCAGGATGCAGGAATCTACGCTTGCAATGGCTTGTTGATGCGTACAGAGGAGGTATATCTGATCTTTAGTCCTGAGAATTAAGTTGAGGAAAGTATTCTTATTTGGCTACGTGATTTGCTTTTTCTTTGTTTTTGTTTCATTCTTTTTGTAGGACTTAACTGGAGTGAAAGGATTATCTAAGGCAAAAGTTGACAAGATATTGGAAGCAGCCGAAAAAATAGTGCTTTGAGCTTAAATTCTTCTTGACCTGAGATGGGGGCTCCAATCAATTTGAACTTCTATAAGCATCTCACATTGACTTCCCTTCATTTTATCAGAATTTTGGCTTTATTACTGGAATTGATGCTCTGCTCAGAGTAAGTTCTTAATTCTGCAACCTTCGAGCTAAAATGGTTCAGAATACCCTTGAAATAAAGCCTGCAAATTAAGTATATCTGTTGCTCAAGGTACTTTCAATGTCTTTGTTTTTTCCAGAGAGCATCAACGGTTGTTCACATCACAACTGGAAGCCAAGCCCTTGATGAGATTTTAGGCGGTCATAGACTTTCTTTTGCAGGCTGTGTCTTATTCTTCATGCATTTCAACAAAAACAAATTTGACCGGTTTGGTGATGTTAAAAGGTGGTATTGAAACTCTGGGAATTACAGAAGCATTTGGCGAATCTGGGTGAAAATCACAGTCCAACAATGTTACTTTTATGAACTTTTAATTGCTTTTGTTAATTGGCTTTCTCAGTAAAATTTCACTAACGTCACTTCAGGTCTGGGAAAACACAACTTGCGCATACCTTATGTGTTACTACTCAGGTTGGTCTGAATTGGATATTAGGTTTCTGTCATCAACTTCTATTGCAATTTTGTTCAGATTAATAATGCCAAATGGTAACATAATGGTTGAATTTCTACAAAGAATAAAGACGTGGGTGATCTTGGCATCATAATGTGTGTATTAGGTTTTTTTGGAAGTATGGCACTCTCATTTCTGTAATCTGTAGTCAGTATACTCGAATGCATATACAGTGGCTCAAACCAAGCAGGAAAAAGGCCATAAAAGTTTGTAATATGTCATAAATCATTATCGTCGGACTTAGACTTCGGTTGATCATTAGTGGGATGTGACGCATGAAGATACTCTGCTTTATTTGCAAGTCTTACAATCTGTTTTCAATCATTCTTTATTAATGGTTTGTGTATTCCATGCTTGTAAAAAAATTTCAGCTACCAAGGGCCTGCATGGTAACTCTCCCGGGAACAACTGTTTCTGTTCTTTTGTTCCCAGGAGCAGATTTTTTGTTCCCGGAACAGAAACGCGTTTGGTAAATTTTTTGTTCCCGGGAACAAATTTGTTCTCCGGAACAGGTTTGTTGTAGAAATCAGAAATAAAAAAAATTGTTTCTTGTTCCTGGAACAATTTTAAGAAACACTTTTTTTTTTCTTTTCTTTTTTTCTCTTTCCTTTTTTTCTTCTTCTTCCTCTCCCTCTTCCTCCTCCCACCCCTTAGCCGCCCCATCGCCGCCGCCGGGCGAGGTCCGACGAGCTCGCCGGCGCCTCGCCAGGCTAGGGCGAGGTCCGGCAAGCTCGCCGGAGCCTTGCCTGGCCATCGGTGAGGCTCGGCCTTGCAGATCTGGGCAAGGCTGAGCCTCACGCAGGCGGCGCGAGGCCGGCCGAGCCTCGCTCGGCCACCGGCGAGGCCGAGCCTTGCCCAAGCAGCGCCTGGCCGAGCGAGCCTCGCCCAGGTGGCGCCTAGTCGGGCGAGCCTCGCCTCACCCAGATCTGGGGAGGCGAGCCTCGCAAGGCCACCGGCGAGGCTCGGCCTCACAGATCTGGGCGAGGCTGAGCCTCGCGCGGCCGCCACCGGCGAGGCTCAAGCCTCGCGCCGACCGCAACTGGCGAGGCTCGGCCTCGCCCAGATCTGCGAGGCCAAGCCTCACCGGTGGCCCAGCGAGGCTCCGGCGAGCTCGCCGGAGCCTCGCCGGTGGCAGCCAACAAAAAGAAGGGAGAAAAAAAAGAAAAAGAAAAAGAAATAAAGAAAATTAAAAAAATCAAAAAATTAGAAATTTTTACCAAACGTATTTCTGTTCCCGGAGTAAAAATTTTGAACCGTTATCAAACACCCCCAAATGCTCAGAAACAGTTCCCGGGAACAGAAACAAGAAAAAACATTTCTGGGCAGAAACTGTTCCCGGGAACAGAAACATTGCCATGCGAAGCCTCAACTCACCTGGGAGGAGGAAAATGGCAAGGTAGCTTATATTGACACAAAAGGAACTTTGTATCCTATCATAATCTGTCTGTATTTTCCTTGATCTTGACAAAGCTGCTTGTGTTTCATAAACGTCGTCTCTCCATGTAAGCGCATGTGCACTTTCTTAAATTAGTACATCTGCAGTTGCCCTCATCGAATTTTACCAATTGCCAAGAGATTTGGCATGGATCCTGGTGCACTCCTAGATAATCGTAAGCTAAGCTTTCTAGAACAGGGACAACTCTTCCTTCTTTTCTGGCTGGTGTACTTGCTATAATCTAGTCTTTCCATGAATTTGTAGATCATTTCCGCCCATGCCTATACTTATGGGGATCAGTACAACTGGCTTCCTGATTTGGCTGCCAAAATGTGTAAAGAAAATCATTTAGATTACTGGTAAGAGAGTGCTCGAGAATCAAACTGCACGCATTTTGTGAGGTGTGGATGGTTGACCATAGGCGAGTAATATCTTCTAGATTCTGGATTCAGTGATCCCTCTCCTTCAAATGGGAATTATTGGAAGGAGAGAACTAGCAAAGAGCCAGGTCCATTCAAACCGTCAAATCATGCGAGTTGTGAATTTTTGGCTCATCTTTTTTGACACTAATATATTCCGAATTGCAGCAAAAATTTGCACAAATGCTCTCAAGCTTATGTAAGATAGCAGAGGAATTTAATGTGGCAGTGTACATAACCAATCCAGGTACCGCATCACATCTCATTTCTCCCACATAATCGTGCATCCATTAAAAGCTTTTATCCAATTTAGCCCTTTGATGGTTGCACGCTGAAAATTAGCAATGTGGGGATAGCACTAAGCTCATACTAGTTCTTGTAAATCTCAAGAACCAGCTATTTAGTGTAAACTAGTGATGCATACAGTAGTTGAAGTCCATGAATTAATGAAAAGATGATTATTGATGACTTTGTCTTTGATTTATTTCTTTCAGTCGTAGATGATCCAGGCGGTGATGTGTTCATATCAGACCCAGAGAAACCTGCAGGTGGGGATGTTCTGGCTTGTCTAGCCAAAATTAGGCAAGGCAAAGGTGAGCAGCGTGTCTGCAAGGTGTTTAAGGCCCCACACCTACCGAATGCTGAAGCTATATCCTTTTTGTGCCAGATCTTCCTCCAATTATGTACTTTATTGAAATTTAAGAGATCATACTGCAGAGACTGAGTAAAATATATATAACTCTACATCAAAATCTGTGAGAAAGTCGATAGTGAGTCTACATATAAATAGGTGGAGACCAGATTTAGTGATGCATGGTGCTCACAGGATACTTGATGTTGTATGGAGAACCATGAACACGTTGAATACGAAATTTCTGCAGAGGAACCTAAACAAAAAGAAGTGGATATCGAATTTTTTTAAGCAGGACTGGTTGAAGAGGTCTCTCCAACCAGGATGGCCAGGCGAATCGTTTTTCTTTTTTTCTTTTTTGTTAATCTGCAATTTGACGTTGGTCATCGTATTGATAGCTACTCTATCTTCCTTCATGACGTTGGGCAACCTTTCATTCAGAAATGGCATACCATCGATGGAAAAGGCACTGCATAAAAATCGACCTAACCCTGAGTATTCATTTTGTGGCCGAAGTGTTAGTAAGGGCATGCATGGTAAATTTTGATTATGTTTTTGGGAATAATTGATTTTGTTCTTTTGTTCCCGGGAGCGGATTTGGAACAGAAATGTATTTGGTAAATTTTTTGTTTTCGGGAACGAATTTGTTCTGGGGAATAGATTTGGAGTAGAATCCAGAATAAATAAAAAATTGCTTCTCACTCCCGAGAATAACTTCAAGAATAAGTTTTTTTTCCCTTTCTTTTTTTTTATTTTCTCTTTCTCTTTCCTTATCTTCTTCCTCCCTTAGCCCACTGTCGCCCCATCACCGCCCACCGGCCACTATCGCTGGCGCCGGCCACTGTTGATGAGTGGCTAGGTGAGGTTTGACAAGGCTTGGCCTCGCCCGATGCCGACAAGGGCCGCCCAGGCGACCCTCGCCTGATTCCGACGCCGGCGAGGCAGCCCTCGCCTGATTCCGGCGCCGGCGAGGCCACGTCAAAGAAGTTCACGGTAATTTTTGACGGATGGTAGATTTGGGACTAAAGTAAAAGTTGAGGGTTTTTTTCGAGACAAAAAAAAGTTTGGGGTATTTTTGGGACTAAAGCCATAGTTGAGGGTTTTTTATGGAATTGACCCAGGAATTAAACAAGAAAGGCGATGTCGAGAATGCTTCCAAGTGTGACTGTTTGATTAACTGTGCAGCCTGTGCTACATGTGCAATGCACAACTATCAATTCCATCACTTAATTTCACTCAGAAAATTTAGCGAGAGCTCATCGTGTCAATAAGAGAAGACAAACTTGTTCCATGCGTGTTAGACTTGACGAACCCATAAAGGACTGAAGACTAAAGAGGTCCCTGCAAGCAGAGCAATAAGGCCAGGCGAAGTGCCTTTTTTGTTTACCTACAATTTGACGTTAGTTATTGTATTGACAGCTTCCTCTGGTCTTCTTTCCTATTATGTTTGTATCCGCACGGGTGGAATTCCCGTTGACATCTTGAAAAGTGCAAGATTGACTGCTGCTTTAGCCCTAGTGTCTAACATGCTATCATAGTGTCTAACATGCTATCATAGTCTGCTATCGAAGTTCAGGTGACCCTTCATAATGTGTTGGGTTAACTCGATTTCCATATGAGAACCAGCATGTTTGAAGTTATTTTGCTCCACTTTTTCCTCACTTGACAATATCATCCCGGTCTAATTTCCTAGTAGAGATAACAGTAACACAATAGACATCTAAGTGAAAAAATGTAACATAAAATAAACTTTGCACGATGGCTAACTGAAATGACAGAAAGATATTTTGCACATAGCATGATCAGTTTCTGTAAAGGTTTGATTTTTTAAGCAATATATACAGCTGCAAAAAACAATGTCATCTCAGACTCGACATAGAGCAACCGACCATTAGAGCTGAAAATTGTCAATATATGAGAAAGGGTGACTGGGTTATAAGCAATAGAAGGCAATTCAGTAGCTAATGGCCCAGGCAAAAAAGGGCTATAAACTAGAAAACTCAGTAGTGTGAGGACCAGCTCGCAGCACTCCCAACTCTAGGCATGGTGGACTCATTAGACTCCGCATCCACTTTGAATGTCGCGCTGCACACTTGGCCAGAGCTGTCCATCCTAGGAACACTGGCTTCACCTCAGTCAGTGGGTGCTCATATCTCCACAAAACCTCTAGAACTATTAAAGAAGCATCCTGAGTGGAAAAGAAGGCAATGTTAAGAGGTGAACAGTTTGGTGCTCAAACACTATTGGAAGAGCAACATTGTAGGTGAAAATACACGTGTCAAGACATGCATACAGATAAAGATTGCCAATTCAACCTTAGATCAACATTTTAGATTTGAAACAATCTAAAAACCAATTTCTCCAACTCATGCCAAGGCTTATGCATCTTTACTTGCTATAAATCTTCCAATATGTTGTTACCCAACAATGTAACATTCTCCTGTGAACTCTGCTAATTATCATCAGAGCTCATCCATCCTTACTTTTCACATTTCAATGCGCAGAGTAAACTCCAGTGAAGCTGCATCAATAATCCATGAAAATGGTTACCTTTCGGGAATGGTGCAAAGGATTTCCCACAGCCCTTCTTCACAACTTCTGCATCATCCAAGAGGACAAATTACCTATAGAATCACTTCGCCAAAAGAAAGGAACACTTCCATCAACATCCTACATAATTAAGACAATAGAAAGGATTAGATAGATCTCAGGTGGAGGGAGAGACTGAGAGTGATATCCCAAAACGAAACCAATGAATATTATTATTACTCACAGTAGTGCAGCTAATTTCTCATAATTATACCAGGACTGTAATCCAAACTCAGTTTTTAAGCTATTAGCAAATGATACTGCATATTCAATGTCAAAAAACTCGTCCTTCCACGAGCCCTAATCAATTGACAAACGTTGGCCTCTGTAACTGTGAGTACATCCTGTATATCAGCAGCAATCCTCTCTTTGTCCTTTTATGCTTTCTCTCTGTAGCTAAGCCTCGTTATATGTTTTGTAAAGTACTCTGACCCTTTTGAACCACTCTTGGATGATGGAAAGAACTAAACTTGCCTGATTCAACAAGGACTGAAGTATCTTCTTATGATCCCGGAAATTCCCATGGAAAGGCACCACCTTGCCTTGAGAAACCACCTAGAGCTCGTCCACACTTTCAGCTATTAGATGCTCATCATGACTAACCTGCAAATCAAGGTGAAAAGAGGGCCATTAGCTGTGAAGACAATCGATCATTGGTCAAATTGAAGTATTTTGGCAAGAAAATCAATCTCACCATCAGAATTCTTCCTTGGAGCAAGACCAAACCTTGAATGAGCGCCTCAACTGCATCCAAATCCTGAAGTTTGGGATAGTAAAAAACGCAGAATCATACTCTTCAATCCTTAGCCAAGAAACTAGCAATTTAAAAAGATAACACTTTAGTAGTTACTGGTCATTAAAGTAGAGCTTAAACCAACATTTATAAACAAAGAGATCTCTGCATAAAATATGTGCAAAGTCCAATACTACCTATAGGCACAGATATGTGAACTACTTGGTATTATAAATTTCTGCAATACCGGGCTAGCATAACTATTCTGTTTCCAGTATTTTGCAAGTTGGAACAATTACATTGGTTTCTATTCCATTCACCGATTGCTTCTTCAGTATTTTCATTGTAAAGACCAGATTCAATAAGTTCAATAAGTGCAAGACAATAACAAGCTAATTGAAATGGTAATATAAGTCACAAGGTGGAGAAAAATGAGTTAACTTACCAGATGATTGGATGGCTCTTCAAGCAAAACTATGTGAGGTTTCTTCAAAATAATCTCGGTAAATGCAACTTTGGGTTTCTAACCACCTATTTATATGGTCAAAGCACCATGTTATATGTGCAAAACTCAATGCTGCCTATAGGATATGAACTATTTGGTATTATAGATTACTGTAATATAAAAACACTGATCATGCTAGTATACATGTTCGATTCCCAATATTTTGCCAGTTGGAACAATTAGAGTAATTTCTGTTCCATTATGAGTTAGATGTAAGATGGCAAAGGCTCCCTGTTGAGATCACTATTGGTTCCATTGTATTTTCAATGTAAAGACCAGATTCCTATCAGTTCAATTGGTGCAAGAACAATATAACAAGCTAACTGAAAAACAAAGTCACAAAATGGAGAAAAATGAGTAAAACATACCAGATGATCGGATGGCTCACAAGCCAAACTATGCGAGGTTTCTCGAAAGTTATCTTGGCAAATGCAACACTGCTTTTCTGACCACCTATTTATAAGAGCAAAGCACTGTGTTATACATGCAATGACATCCAAAAAGCCTCACAGAAAGTACACGGTGAACTGCAATTTAGATTACAAATTAACTAACCTCTAATAGAGCTTCACAATCTCAACGAAAATTGCTTCAACCAAAAATTCACATATGCAACTGTAGCGAGAGGGAGGAGATGTATCAGACAAGGTTTGCATTTGTCGAAGTGCAAGATTTCCAGTTACACCAAAAAAAACACAAGTGAGCTCGAAACTTTTGTTCCGGAACTCCCTACAGGAAGAATGCCACATAAGAAGGTATTTTTAGATAAAATAACATAACATGAGACAAAATAATATTCCACAGTAGAGTAAACGCACACAACTGATACTTTAAAGGACTGAATAGATTTGCCCCAGAGGTCACTGCTGACAACACAATCACAGAAGCAGGTAGCATATCATTTCATTCTCAACCAAACAAGCATAAGTAAATTGGCTAAAACTTTCTAGCAAGCTTCTAGTAATAGTTCCTAACCCACCAGAGATCAAGACCCAAGTAGAAGGTGATTTATGGAATGTCAATGCTGTCAGAATTGGTATGGTAGTGAAAGGTTGGAGCCATGAGGTGCCCTGGAATTTTATCTCAGATTGACTGGTTAATACTATGAAGGGAAGTGCATCCCTTTTCTTCGCAATCATATCACAGCATCCACATGATTAATCATGTTGTTAGATTTAAAAAATGATTCTTCTTATTTAGATCATATTCACTAGAAGAAAATTTAGAGCATCTCAGTGCACCAAATAAAATTAAACACTTCTTTTTTCTTCTATTAAATTGCAAAAAATGACACTTGACATTGACAGCATTAGCCCCACCTCAACAGCATTCACAAGTGATACTTCCAAGAGATTTTACCAGTACAGATCACAGTGGCATCTGCAAAACAACCACAGTGAATGAGCTTAAGGGCACAAGAAAAAAGATGTTGGGAAGAGAACATAGAACAAACGCTGAAAATGCAGAGGAATATGATTGTGAAATACTATGATCTTGGTGATTCTCACACAAAGCATAGTGCATTTTGATTCATAATTTGTTTGGTGGGTCACCAAGTGCAAAAATAAGCACAATTTTTGGGCATCAAAGTTCAAGATATGTCTTCAATACAGCAAGATGCAGTTTTGTGAATATTTCGTTCTACATATATCAATCTTTCACCTTCAGTGGCTGGTTTTTGAAAATTTATGTGAAAAATCTGAATGAGGAAAATCAGTTTGTATCAAGCATCGAATTGAGGAACCGGCTTCACCTCACTCTAGGGGTGCTCATAACTCCTCAAACCTCCAGAGCTGGTGAAGCAGCATCCCGAGTTGGAAAAGATGGCAACGTTAAAAGGTGAACAATTTGGCGCTCGAAAACCATTGGAAGAGCAACATTGTAGGTGAAAATGCACAAATCAAAACATGCATATAGGTAAAGATCACCACTTTAACCATATATTATAAATTTAGGTTCAGAACCAATTTTTCTAATATGATGTTACCCACCAACATAACATTCTCCTCTGAACTCTGCTTAATATTAGCAGAGCTCATCCATCCTGACTTTTGACATTGCAATGCATGGACCGAACTCCAGTGGAGCCACATCAACAAACCAAAAAAATAATTACCCTTAGGGAACAGTATGAAAGATTTCCCACAGCCCATCTTCATGACTTTTGCATCATCTGAGTGAATATGATTGCCTCCAGAATCACTTCCCTAGAAGAAAGCAACATTGCCACCAACATCCTGCACGATTCAGGGAACAGAAAGGATTAGACATAGATCACAGGTGGAGGGAGAGATATAGAGTGATATCCTAGAATGAAACCAATGAACATTATTATTACTCACAGAGGCTTGAAAAGCAATTTCATAAGAGCTATCGAAGAGCACAAAACCAAACTTCCTGCTGATGTCTCTCACGACTTGATAAGTAGGGTAAGGCCTCCGATCCCTTAGAGTTCTATAAGCTTCTATGAAGATGATGACCTCATTAGCGGTTTTGTTCGATCCATATTGTTGATTAAGAAGAGCTACATTCTGTGTGTCCTTGGAACACACAGGAGATATCATCAACAACCGCAAACAATTTGCCACAGAGGGTAAGACATGTCAAATCTCGATTTGGGATCAGCTGATTGAGAAGAGAAAATAGTAGTGCAATTCCCATCAATTAACAATCCAATAAATTTCATTTTCTGGCTTTCAAAATGAGCTAGAGACTCGAGTTCCAATCAGTTTGTATTATGCATCAAATTGAGGAAGCAAAATCAAAATTGATGCCTTGAAAACCAAAACTTACCCGAATCCATGAAAACTTACTGTACATCGAAGAATGAATCTGGGTGGTTAACAAATGAAAGCATAAAGAACAAAAGAAGTTGGAAGCATTACCTGAGGAAGAAAAAGCAGTCAGTGGAGACAAATTCTTTATCATGGCTCGGGCATGATCAATTTTACTTCATTGGATCTGAATGTTGTCAATGTTGATGAAAAGGGATCTCTTGGATGAGAGGCCAGTAGTCGCCGGTGAGATTCGAGCATCTCTTTTGGAATCTCACATCCATATATGAACACAAGTCTTGGAGGGAGGGAGGGGGGCCATCTTCTGGCTAAGTACCTCAACTTCGCGTTCATATATGAACAAAAATTGTCAGGATTGGGGCCAGAGATGAACGGGGGAGATGGTCGCCTATAGAGGAGGCTATCCAAAAGAGCATTGCAGGAGTAGAGATGGATGCAGCTGTGGCATACAAGAACATCATCATCAACTTTCACAACCCAGTGCAATATGAGACTAAATGAAGCTCTTGCTGAATATTCAAGCAGCTAATTATCAATTTTTCGCACTTCACGAAAAGCAAACGCTTGTGTGCATTGGAAGAAATAACTTCGTATTAAGCATCGAACTGACATAACATATACATTTGTGGCAGTTCGCGAATGAAAGCGCAAGTGGATCGACTTCACTTCATCGGATCTAAGAACCCAATCAATGCGGATGCCAGGATTTCTTGGATTTCCATAAATTTATGCGAAGCTTCTTCATAGAGAGTATCGATTTGTCGAGTTGAGGAAGTAGAATGGGAAATCAACAGCTTCAAAACCATAAACTTACCCGAACCCTAAGAAAACCTCGATCGTACATGGACGCATCAATTCATCAAATCTGAAAGCCCTCAATATTAGATGTCAGGGATCTCTTGGATGAGGGGCGAATAGTCGCCGGTGCCCTCAATATAGATGTCAGGGATCTCTTGGATGAGGCGCCAATAGTCGTCGGTGAGTTTTGAGCATCGATCTTGCAGAATCTCGCATCCTGCTATCCACAATCGATGGAGGGAGGGAGGGAGGCCATCCTTTGGCAAGTCCCTCAACTTCGGGCAATTCATAATTAATAGAGATCTGAGAGAGGAGAGATGGTTCCGAAGACCGTTTGACAGTCTTTCAACATTCCTCATATTTCTCAACTCAAGAAAGGTAAGAGAGGAAGGAAAGAGAAGATTCCAGGCATTCTCCTCCTCCTCATCCTCATCCCCTGAAGGAAACCGCACCTTGTCTCTCTCCCCTCCCATGTCTATTTCCAGATGCTCGAGGGATGTGAGCATGGATAAGCCCCATTCTCTCACTGGCTGCTTCATATTCTTGCACCCCCCAAAAATAAACGACATCAAATTGGGAGGCAAACCTCCTTCTGGAAAGCATTCGATATTTTCACACCCCCTAATGTTTAGCTTCTGGAGGCATGTAAGATGATGCCACTCTTTTGGGAGAGACTTTATCTTCGGACAGTAGGAAAGCTTAAGTTCGGAGAGGGTGACGGGAAGGGGAGGAAAGTCCTCCATCTCCAGCATCTTCAATCCCCATATTTCCAATTTAGTGAGATTGTTACAGCCGGCAATGTTACAATTGGCAATAGACTTTATCTCCCAACAGTTAATCAGCAAAAGACTCGATAAGGTGAGGGGAAGGGGAGGGCAGTCTTCTATATCCTGACAGTGGATTATTTCCAAATGAGTGAGTTGGGTGAGCATGTGTAGATAATGTGATAGGCTTCCGAAATTCTTACATAAGCGAATAGTCAAAGATTTAAGCGATTCTACTACAATGATCTCTTCTAACAACTCCACTCCCTTGCAATCCACAACAATAAGTGTCTTCAAAGCAACAAGTTCATTTTTAGTAAACGGAAAGGATATCCGAAAATCATAACTGTCAATCTGCAGATGTTCAAGTTGTGACATCATGACCTTAGCGTTGGGGTCATCTGAAGGAATGGTTAGTCCCATGATTTTTGGACAATCCCAAATGCCCAAATGCCTAAGCGCATGCATCTTGCTTGGAAGCCTTTCTAAACTCGAGCAACCACTCAATTCCATCCTTTCAAGGTTACTTAGTAGCTCTATCTCTCCTTCTCCCGCCACAAAAGATGTGAATTGAGGAGAAAAATTGATGACTAATTCTCGAAGGCAAGTGAGATGTTGCATCCCATCTCCATCTTGCAACAGGTATGTTAGCTTGCCACACCTTATTATACAAAGCTCCTTTAGCTTGACCAAGCGGCTCATAAATCTATTATCAAAGCAAACAAGCTCCGCAAGATCCCAAATTTCGAGAATGGTTAAAGAAGTTAGGTTGACCAAACTCTTTAAGATCTCCTCGTTACAATTCTTAATGTATAACTCACAAAGAGATGGAAGACGAACCACACCGATTGAGTTATTTAAATGCAAGCATGAATGAATTTCAAGCTTTATGAGATGATCTAATTGACAAGGCAATGTCCCCGTCAACACTGGGCATCCTTCGACAACAAGATGCTGAAGACGAGAGAATGGTACGTCTTCTTCTCGGCCACCGACATTATGAGACCATTCTTTCCATGCCAGCATATTTTTAAACTTCAAAGTTCTTAAGGATGGAAAAGGCCTTTTAGTTCCGTAAAATTCAGAGCCTATCATGCTTACTGCAGTTAGACCTTCAAGAGATAATTCTCTAAGTGAAGGGAGCTGTCCAAGTGACGGCAGAGATGTAACCTTAGGACAGCCAAGCAAGCACAAAGATACCATCTCAGAATAGGATGGATTACCTAACCATGATGGGAATAATTCACCACCATAGTACGAGATATTGAGATTTTCAAGATTATTGTGAGGTTGCAAAGAGCGGAGCACCCTTGTTTCATGCTCATCATCTTGACGATTTTCAAAATCTTCATCCCAAAGCAAGATTAACTTTCTAAGGCCCTCCTTTCCTAACAAATTTGCATCAGTTGCATCTCTAACTTCTTTCACCTTTTGCAATTCTGATACGAGTAACTCTCCTTGAAGATGTGGCAAGTTCTTTAACTCCTTTAATCGTGACCCTTTCTCTTGTCCTACTACAAACTTGGAAAATATAATAAGATTTTTCAAATTACCGATATTCAATAGCAGCTCTTTTAGACACCTTGTATCTCTAATGTCAAGAAACTGTAAGCTGACCAAATTTGTTATATCTAGAGGCAACATAGAAAGGTACTCACAACCTCTTAAGATCAAAGCTTGTAATTTGCACAAGGTGCCAATTGACGCAGGTAGACTTTTGATAAGGGTATACGAGAGATTGAGATATCGGAGATGTTTTAAATTGGCGACACAATTCGGCACCTCTCTGATGTCACAATGACATAGTGATAACACCCGCAAATACTTCAAGTTTGTTAGCAAGTCAAGCAATACCTTTTCAGAAATATAGATACGTTTACTATTGGTCAACATCATTAAACTTCTTAGTACCTTCATTCCAGCATATGCGCTCAATTTATTTGAAGTAACATACCATCTTGAGACAAATGACGCATAACGAGCTTTCTCTTTAAAAGAGGTATCATCTTCATCACCCACTAATTGAGACTCCCCAGAGGTAAAGCATGTTGCATTAGCAATTGACTTTGCTAGGTCATTCAGAAGATCGTGCATCGAAAACTTCGATGTGTCAGCACTAGATTGTTGAAAAAAGGATCTGGATACTAATTCATCGAAGCAATTCTGTCCTGATTTCAAGATATCTTTTGCTTTTTGTCCATTCAAAAAGCCCTCTACTATCCATAAGATTGCCAGCTCATCCCTCTCAAATTCGTAGTCCTTTGGAAATATTGCGCAATAAGCAAAACATCTCTTCAAATTAGAAGGAAGATGCACATAGCTCAATTTCAAGGCTGGAAGAACCTCATCATTTTCTCCCGTCGCTACATCCCATATTCTACTATTTAGGATATTTTTCCATTCGTTGGGATTCTCTTTATTACGTAGGAGACCACCCAATATCTTTGCTGCCAAAGGTAAGCCTTTACATTTTTCAGCTATTTTCTTGCCTACTGTTGCCAAATGTGGGTGCCTCTCAAAATTTTTTGCTCTCAAAGCATGATAGGCTAATAAGCTAGTACAATTATCATCAGACAACGCATTCAAAATATATGGCGAAGCTCCTATTATGGAACAAACAGGATGGTTGCGTGTCGTGATGATGATCTTGCTTCCCATAGCCCCTGTTTGAAATGGCTTTAAGAGGGAAGTCCATTCTTCGTATTTCTCATTCCAGACATCGTCTAAGACCACGAGAAACTTCTTTCCTAATAGTTTTTTCTTCAACTTTATTTGAAGCTTATTAAGATCATTGTCCTTGCGAGGCTTTCCAGTGATTGACTCCAAAATAGTCTTTGTTATGTTGAGAACATCAAAAACATTTGAAACACAGACCCACGCTCTCCTCTCGAAACAATTACTTGCTTTGGCATCATTATACAACCGTTGAGCAAAGGCCGTCTTTCCAACACCGCCCATCCCAATTATGGAGACTATGCTTGGCACGCTACCAGCATTTTCGGCTTCACCGATTAGTAATTTGAGTGTCTCCACTTCGTCCTTCTCCCTACCGAAAAATTGAGGCTCCGACAAAGAAGTGCTGGGGAGCCTTTTGTTGGTGTTGTGGGATTTGTCCACAACATTCTCTCTCAAGTTTAAGGCAGCCTTCCTCTTGACAATCTCTTCAAACCTACCATCGATCTCTTGGAACTTGGTTTCAGACACAAGCGGTCGGCTAAAGAAAGGGAACTTCCTCTTCAACTGACCTCTGCTTGTGCTGGATTCTGCCTCTGACCTGGCTTGAGCAGATTCGATCTCAAACTCATCAAGCAAGTCTTCCACATCATAGGCCAAGTCCCTAACATCGTCTAGCCATAGCTTCACTAGACGTTCATTGGTGAGTTGCTTGTCCTCTGCATCATCAAGTACAGCATTGATTGTTTCCAGCATCCCCTTACACTTACTGAACATGCGGGTGCTGGTACCTTCCCGTTGTGCATAGTCCAATCCCATAGAAACCAACTTGTCAAGCATGACCTGAATGAGGGAACTCAAAAAGAACTCTCCAAAGCCCATGGTGAATTGGTCACTAGAGTCTGTAGAGAACAGCAAGGATTATGGGGAAGCAAAGTGATAATGAGCTAATGGAGAGAGAAAACTATGAAATCTAGGAAGACCAAGCCTTTCAAGGATGCACATAAGAGGTTAGATAAATCAAAGTAAAATGTTTTTTGTCCACAATTGCTTGTTTTGTCATATATAGAGAATCTCCCCAGCAACTTTATTGGATATCATGTGCCTTTCTTTGTCAAGACAGTGGAGAGAGTGAAGCAAAAGTGAGAGCTAATGAAAAAGAAACTTTAATAGATTCCAAGAAGACCAAGACTTTACAGGATGCAAATTGACTTTGTTGCTTCACTTTTCACATCCCCCGTCCTCCGTTCCAGTGATCTCTTTTTTCTTTACTAGTAGAACTTCCTCGCTTTACAGAGAGCACTACCGTCCCACGGCCTCCACAGTGCTGTTGCCGTAAGGACGCTGCTAGGGAGACATTTCCAACATCGCCACCTCATAGTCACCGTCGTAGACAATATTTTTCTTGAGATGTTTTTCTTCGAGCGTTTTTAGCAATTAGGGTTACTGATACAATAAGTACCTGAACTTTTGTTAATTTTCTAAACTTTTTTCTGTCCATTGAAGTACTTCAATTTTATAAATTTGACTCACTTTATGGCATCAGTTCAACAAATGGTCATGTTATGTGATTTTGTTGACGTGATTTGCTTACTTAATAGAAATTAAGCATAACAAATTGACGTGACTCACTTAACCTGCAAATTGGGTGATGGGGAGAGTGTGTGTACGTGTTAGTTTACTTAAATGATCTTAACATCCAATATGTATCTGCTAATGTGCAACACCTAAAATTATCATATTGGATGCCAATGTGGACGATTAATCAATATTTAACAGCGTTATCATCCTATCAATATTTTTCGTCCACAGTTTTAATGAAGGCCTAGACCCATTAAATGTCAAGCACACTTGGAGACTATAAATTTCTCGATGTTGATTTCTTGAGATTTTCTTCTCGAACAATTTCAATCATAAAAATTTGAAACATGTAGCATTGTTCTTGCCCCTCTTTTGGCCAATTCTCCATTTTTTTTTCCCTTTGATCTCCTCACCGAAATCAACAAAAGTATATGCTCAGGTAGTTTGTAACACACGTACATGTAATTAGAGATTTAGCATATATTTAATCCTAAGAATCTTCTTTTGTTCCGCTCGAAATATTTTAGTGGATTACCAAACATTTTATTGAAGTTAGAGTTTTTCTATGTGCTTGATTTCTGGTGGTTGGACATTATGTTGATGAATAATAATATTACTATATGGAAGAGTTCAGGCATACATAATTTAAAACGTTACCGTGATTTCTTATATTCATCTGAAAACATTTGCACATTTATATGTTCTTTATTTGTCTATCTAGTCTACTGATTACAATGAATTTGTCTAATAATGTTTTTTCGTAGATAATAGTTTGTATATTTTTTAGTTAGCCAATAAATATTCCTTGATTTTCTTCATCATGTGTTATTACAAGATGATCAATAATGATAGTTGTAAAGTCATGGGATAAGGGATAATTAGCCAAAGTATCATAAACCTACAATACAATGGCCAATTCAATTACAGACTTCTCAATTTGGTCAATTTAATCCTAAACTTTTGACGATTTGATAATATGGTAAGCCAATTTTGACCAAAATTACTAATATGGGTGTTGATCATCCTATGTAGTATCACCGAAAAAAAAGGATTACATTGAAGTTTAGGATTAAATTATTCAAATAAAAAAAATTTAGTGAATTAACTGTTATATAACAAATTTAAAATTTTTTGAATAATTTTCCGTAAAGCTACGTGCACTTGTCAAAAGTATTGAAGTAGTAATGATAGTTTTTTTGGGACAAGGCTAGAGCACTCTGTCATCCATTCAAATTTTGGGTGCTTTTCACATGCACATCAGTGGTTAAAGGAATGAAAATGAAGTACTTTTTGTCCACAAGTGTTTGGTGTTTGTTTTGTAATATTTAGAGAACATCCCGAGAGATTTCACTAGATACCATGTGCTTTTTTGTCTGGAAAGTGAAGCAAAAGTGGAAAGAGCTAACGGGACATTAACTTTAATAGATTCTAGAAAGACCAAGACTTTGGCTACATGAATGTCTTGATTATCATTACTAGAAACAGTTCTACGTGTTATATTAAGATTAATCTTAACGTCAAGATCCTTGGAGTGTTAAAACTTAGTACGGGAAGACATTTAAGTGTCAAAAATTACAAAATATGCACTTAAGTGCCAACAACGAGAAAATCCGACCAAAATACTGATGTAGCACTTTTTTGGCGAATTGTGGTCGAAACGATGTCATTTTGGGTACTAACATGTCCAAATAAACCTAAAACGACGTTATTTTGAGTGTTGATGTGGCTAGATCAGCCCAAAGTTTTGGTTAAAGTTTAATTTTTAATATAAGTATTAATTAAATAATATTAAAAGCGAAATTAAAAAAAAAAAAAACAAAGGCAGCAGCATTGCCCGCCTATGGCTACCGCCCCATCGCCGGTGGGGCGGTAGCGATGGACGGCGAGGGCCGAGAGAGGGCGGTGACCCTCTCCCAGATCTAGGCGAGGGTTGGCCACCCTAGGCCCGGGGCGAGGGTCGCCAACCCTCTCCTCGACACTAGCGGCCCTTGACCCTCGCCCAAAACAGTTGATTTATCTAACTCAAGGACACAATGTGCAACAAAATGTGGTTTCTTCGGTCTAACTCAAATTGCTTGTCGTGATAGTGTACTCATAAAGGACTTTTCATCAGGAAGACGAAGACTTTACTCGAAATCATATACTTTTTGTCTAGAAAGTGAAGCAGAAGCGAAAAAGAGCAATTGAAAAAAGATACTTTTCAGGACGCAAATTGGCTTTGATGCTTCACTTTTCACGTCCCCCCTCCTCTTCCATCCCTCTGTGAATGCCTTTGTTTTTCCATTACTAGTAGAATTTCTCCACGCGTTACATGCCATGCTTAAAATCGACTGTTACTATAATTTTGATCCAACTCTATTTTATGCTGAATCGTACTGTGATTTTTCATTCAGTAATATCTCTTGTACTTGTCTATTAGATTATCTCTAGATTTTCATGTACTTTTAAATTTATGTTCACTAAAAGAAAAGAAAAGCAAAGAAAAAAATATATAGAAAAACAACAAGAACTTAAGAAAGGGAAAAAAAAAAAGCAGCAAGAATGATGTATTTCTTCAAGCAGTTTCAGAGTTAAGAATATTGATATCGTAAGTACTTGAGCTTTTGTTCAATTTTTGATCGAGTACCTGAACTATATATTTTTTCAATCAAGAACCTCAGTTTTTTAAATTTGGCTCAATTTGAACCTTCAGTTAAATAACTTGCCGGGTTATATAATTTATGCTTTCTTGAGACAAGGCTATAGCACTCTATCATCCATTTAATTTTGGGTGCTTTTCACTCGCACATTAGTGGTAAGAGGAATCAAAATAAAATATTGTTTATCCACGTGTGCTTGTTTGGTAATATTCAGAGAATTTCTCCAAAGACTTCGTAGATACCATGTGCTTTTTTGTCTGGAAAGTGAAGCAAAAGAGAAAGAGGTAATGGGAAAGAAACTTCAATAAATTGCAAGAAGACCAAGACTTTACAGGACACTAATTGAAGTTTGTTGCTTCGCAAGTTTGTTTCTTCGCTTTTCACATCCCTTTTCATGCATCCCTATGAGGACGTTGGATTAATCTCTATTGCTTTTTTCTTTATAAATTTGTCTCAATTCGAGGCATTCGTTAAAAATTGCCACGTTGTAATGATTTTATTTACACGATTCGCCTACCCTGCAGATTGGATGATGTGGAGAGAGAATTTGTATTGGCTTAGACAATCTTAGCATCCAATGACTTTGCTGTCGTGGCAAAAATATTGAAATATGCAATTAATCATAAAATTGCAGATAAAAGCATACAAGCATACTACTATTGTCCTTAAAAGAAAAATGCAACACAAAACAAAGAATCCTATTGTAAAGCCTTAAAGGTTTGTCCAATTTTAAGTTTCAATTTTTAGGAGTTTTCCAATTTTTCTATTTTTTAATTTCAGCTTTTTCTGGAATTTTCCTGAATTTAAAAACCTTTTATTAATACTTTTGGAATTTTCTAATTTTCCTAATTTTTTTGAAATTTTCGGAATTTTGAATTTTTTTAAGGATACGGACTGGGTCAAGAGACCCGGCCCGAATCAACCGACCCGGACCCTATTGGTCCGGGTCGGACTAGGGACGGGCCGGCCCTAAAGCCCACACGAATTTCCGATTAACATAACCCATAAAAATGTAGATTAGCCCATTTCCTTTTTTTTTTATAAAAGGCCCAGCCCACCTTCCTTGAACCTAGCCCAGACCCATTTAACTATTTTTCAGCCCATAGCTAAAAACCCTAAGCTTATTTCCCTCTTCTTCTTTTTTTCTTTCTTTTTAGCTTTTTTTAGCTTTTTGTCTTCTTTTTTTTATCTTTTTTTCTTTTGCAAGTTTCTTCTTCTTCACCGAAGCACGTCCTCATCCTGCAACTTTTTTTCTTATTCCGTGACCAGAAATTCCTCGACGCATCACTCGAACGGGGGTTATCACTGGCGTCTACACTACCGCCGGACCAAGCCCAACCGCCGGTCGTCTACCCACATCGACACTTCTGACTGACCACTTCGGCCACCACCGAAAACAAAAAAAAAATGGACATATCACCGAACTCGAATCTCTAACACTAGCAGACTCAGCAAAAAGACAGGCACAAGCACATTAAAATAGGGATAAACGCAGACTCGAATGGCCTTAGGCTGTGGGAGGCTTCACCGGCGACGTGTTCCGGTGGGGTATTCCTCCTAGGGGAACTCAAAAAGATGATGGACATAGCATGAGACCGCAAGAAAACATAGGAGAAGCAGGAAAACACAAAGAGATTTCACAATCCACGCACAAAAACGCATTAAAATGGACTACCAAGCACAGATCAGACAATGAATGTCTCGAGACTTCATTGAGGCATTTTATAGAACATTTGATAGGCGATTTACAGAATATGTTCCAGAACAAGATCCATTGCGATTTTCCAAAAAAAATGATGTTTAAAGGTTAGAATCAACATATCTAACGTCTCAGTCATAGATTATCACGATTCGCTTGAAATCTCCCATTCAAGTTCGGGGTCCTTTAGGTGTTCTGCGTTTCATCCAGACAATACATCGAACAGTTGGCACGCAGAAGAAAACGAATTTCAGGTTGAGGTTTGAGGCGTTCTTTAACCCAAGCATGGTATAATGACATTCAACTATGACAGATACATGATGGACATGGCTCGGTTTCACTCGGTTCGCTCGAAGACTCAAGGATTCAATTCGGTGATATCACACCTCATGGACAGAACAGACCAGGGCATATACAGAAGGGAAAAGAACTTGCCTGGCTTAAGGATCGGTTATGGCGGACAGTAGACTGCAGGCTGGCCTCCGGTGGAGCTTGAGGCGTACCGGGAGGGACCTTCGTCAGATAAAGTCTTCCCACCAGCGAGCCTCTTCTTCTTTTCCTTGTTGAATCCGCCAAGAAACGGGAAGAGAAATCTCCCTTTCTCTCAGCCCTTCAACCCAGAAAACTGGAAACGGGAGGATCAAAAACCTGCAGCTTCCCCCTCTCTCCAAAACCAGAAAGCCGAGCAAAAAACTCTCTCTTTTCCCGTTCCCTCTGGTCTCTCGTTTCTGTTTTCTCTATCTTTATCTGTCTCGAGCTTGCCTCTTTTCTGCAGAACCACGAATGAAGACGCTACCCTCCTCTCCCTTTTTTCTTTTTCTTTCTTATTTTTTCGCTCCTCTGTCTTCTCTTCCACGTGAACGAATAAATAATCTTACAAAAGAAAATTATTGAGGTGAGAGTTGATCCTTGAATTTTTGTCGGCATTTTTTAAAAATATCTATTTATTTTGCAAAAATGTAAAAATACATGAAAGGGTAAAAAGAAAAAGAAAAAATAGGAGATGGTTTTGTTAATCCCACGCGTCAAAAGATTTTCAGTGGCTAAATTTCTAGGACATTGGGAGACTACAAAGTTCTCCAATGTCGATTTCCTTCGGATTTTCTTCTTGGATCATTGGATCATTGGATCATTTTTAGTGGATTATCAAACATTTGATTGAAGAAAAAACTTCTTTGTAATTGATTTTCTTTCGGTTGGACATCATATTAATAATATTAGCATCACATGTAACTCTGCGGGCACATATAATTTAAAACCTTACTATGATTTCTTTACCAATTACAACTAATTTACCTTAATAATATTTTTTGTAGATAATTATTGCCAACTCTTCGAGAGACCAATTGATATCATCTAAAATGGCTAGTTTGACCCGCAAGAGAGAAATTGATACCACAGAGAATATATCGGAAGTCAATGTAAACAATTAACGGCTACTTAATAGTGCTGATGTCATATAGATATTTTTCATTCACGATTCAATGGAGGTCTAGTTGGCCCATATAAGAAATGTCAAAGTAATTGATCGTATAAATAAAACTTTAGATAACTGATTGCCAGCACATAGGTAAGAAATTTCATGCATCTAACAACCTGGTTTTATTTTAGTCGATTTGAATATTTTTGGAAGTCATAGATATAGAATGAAATTGATAATGTTCCTTTTATGGAGTTTTTGCTTCAACCACTTGCATATAAAACTAAATAGGCGCCTCTCTTGAATGTCTCTCTCTTTTCCCTATTCAGCTTAATCCCAAATGCTTGACATAAGGCAAAATCAAATTATAGCAAAATATATATGACCACAATTTATACGACTAACAAATAAGTATCTTTGTGCAACATGCACTTACTGAAATAAATGTTGACGATCCACCTAACAATGGCATCTTACTTTCTATTATACATCTACAAGTCATCAAAGACGACTAACTTTGACTGTTTGATAAGGAGAATAGAAACGCGTGCTTTGAGATAACAAGAAAAAGAGTCGGAGACACAATGAATCCATGAAGCAAGATGCTTAATTATACCTTGGAAATAGTAAACAATTCACATATTACCAATTAATCCATCAAGCAAGTTGCTTTGGGCTAGCTTTTTCTGTTCAAAAGACCACAATTCTCCTATCAAGGGATTTATGATCATCAACAGCTACTTCATTACCCTTCAATAGATCATTGTTGCCCATTTTTCTGCAAATTTTTAGCTCTATAGATGCCACGCAAAAGCCTATACTAAAAAAAAACCCAACAAAACATTTGTAAGTTATAAATCTTTTATGAAGATATGCATGCACTCTAAGTATATGCATGCACTCTAAGTTGGTCATGCAAAGAAATATCACCTCTTATCCCCTGTTTTGGATAGCCACAAGAGAAGGTCCTCTCTTTCAAACGACAGCCAAAAGTCTTGATCCGGAGAAAAAGGAGAACGGTTGATTCATCTAACTCAAGGACACAATGTGCATAAAAACATGGCCACTTCGGTCTAGCCCAAGTTGCTGCTTGTGATAATATACTCACAAAGTACTTTTCATCGGGAAGACCAAGACTTACGGAAATTGGCTTTTATTGCTTCACTTTTCTGGCCCCTCCTCTTCCATCCCTATGTCAATGCCTTCGTTTTTCCATTGCTAAGAGAAAATTTCACAACACGTTATAGGCCATGCTTAAAATTGACTTTTACTATAATTTTCGTCCAACTGTTTTTTCATGCTTAATCATACTGTGATTTTTAACTCAGTAATCTCTCTTGTACCTGTCTATTAGAATTATGTCTAGATTTTCATGTATCTTCTCCAATTTATGTTCAATAAAAGGAAAAGAAAAGAAAAGAAAAAATATATAGAAAAAACAACAAGAACTTAAGAAAAGGAAAAAAAAGAAGAAGAAGAAGCAAGAATGATATTATTCTTACAGCAATTTAAGAGTTAAGAATAATGATATTGTAAGTACCTAAGCTCTTGTTCAGTATACGATCGAGTACTTGAACTCTTTTTTTTTCTTTTTCAATCAAGAACCTCTAATTTTCGAATTTGGCTCAATTTGAGGCACCAATTAAATAACTTGCCATGTTATGTAATTTCGCTGACATAACTGGCTTACTAAGCAAAAGTTAATCATAATAGTTGACCTGACTCTTTACGCTCCTAATTGAGTGAAGAGGAGAGAGAGTGTTGACTTAGACGATATTAGCACCTAATATATCTCGATTCACATTGCAACATAATAAAGTTAAGGGCCGGATTAATTGTCATATAATAGATTTATGAATGTTTTGGATAATTTTTGGTAAAGTCATGCACATGTCAAAACCATTTGAAGCAGCGATGATGCTTTTTTTAGGACAAGGCAGTAGCACTCTGGCATTCATTTAATTTCGGGTGCTTTTCACGGGCGCATCAGTGATCGGAGGGATCAAAATAAAATACTGTTCGTCCACGAGTGCTTGTTTGGAAATATTCGAAAAATTTCTCCAGAGAATTCATGGATAGCATGTGCGCGCGCGCGATTTTTATTTTTATTTTATAAAGAAAGTGAAGCAAAAGAGGAAAGGAGGTAATTGGTGAGAAACTTCAATAAATTTCAGGAAGATCAAGACTTTGCAGGACACGAATTGAAATTTATTGCTTCGCTTTTCACATCTCTCCTCATGCACTCACAGGAGAACGTCTCTTTTTCCATTACTAGTAGAACTTCCGTGCGTTATGTTTGAATTAATCTCTATTATTTTTTTTCTTTTTTCAAATTTGTCTCAATTTGAGCCATCGTTAAATTGCCACGTTGTAATGATTTTATTGACACGATTCGCATCCCCTAAAGATTGGGTAATGTGGAGAGAGAGAGTTTGTTTTGGCTTAGACAATCTCAGCATCCAATGTCTATGCTGATGTGGCAACATCTCAAGATGCTATATTGGAAACCAATATGGACATTTAACAGTTATTTAACAACTTAGCGTCATGACAACATTTTTCGTCCGTAATATTAACGAAAGCCTCACCTTGACCCACTTGAAAAATTGAGATAATTGATTAAACGAAAAAACTTCAGGTATCTGATTACGAAAGGGGTAATAATTCATGTACTTGCAATTTTATTCTCCCAAAGAGTTTGTCATATTAGTCTAGGCTCAAATCTCAAACATACTTTTGTTTACGCAATATTTAGTCTACAAACTCATCCTCTTCATTCATTGCTTGGTCTCCATTTAATAATTTTCTTTTGTAGGATTATTCATTCCTTTATGTGAAAGAAAATAGGAGATGGTTTTGTTAATTTCGGGCACCAAACGATTTCAGTGGCTAAATATCAAGCAAGCACATTAGAAGACTATAAAGTTTATCAAAGTTGATATCCCTTAGATTTTCCTCTAATCATTCAATTCAAGCTTTACACTAGAAATTTTTTAGTAATTATGAAACATTTGATTGAAAATAAACATTTTATTAGTTCCTGATATTCATTCAGTTGGATATCATATTAATAATATTATCATCACATGTAACTATATGGGCACACATAATTTAAAACCTTGTTATGATTTCTTTACCAATTAGATCTGTTTGCCTAAATAATATTTTTTGCAGATAATTTGTTCCGACTCTTTGAGAGACCAATTGATATCATATGGAATGGATGGTCTGACCCACAAAACACAAAATCGATACCATAGAGAAAATATCATATGCCAATGTAAACAGTTAATGGCTACTTGCTAGCATTGGTGTCATATAGACATTTCTTGTTCATGATTCAATGGAGGTCTCGTGTTGACTCACATTCTAAATGTCAAGGTAATTGATTGAATGAAAAAAAACTTTAGATACTTGATTGCCACCACATAGGTAAGAAATTTCATGCACCTCATGATCTGGTTTTATTTCAGTCAATTTGAATATATTTGGAAGCCATAGATATAGAATGAAATTGATGATGTTCTTTTTATGGAGTTTTTGCTTCAACCACTCGCATAAAATTGAATAAGCACCTCCTCTGGATGTCTTTCTCTTTTCCCAATTCAGCCAGATCCCAAATGCTTGAAAGAAGGCAAAATCTAATTATAGCCAAAAATATTTTTTTTATATATACAACGCAATTGTTAATAATAGTTGTAAACTTGTAAGGTTACACACATATTTCAACAGTATTGAAACACTCCGTCATCCGTTATGGTCAGTATTTTATATGTTTTCTTCTCTTTTAATAGTCAATAACTCCACGAATTCAATAATTTTTTATTTTGTGAAAAAGAGAAAAATGAAAAATCGATATTGCTTGCAGTTGAGGCCTTCATGTACCAAATTAGATTAGTGCATTTGTCAATTTTAATTTTTTTTATGTAGGCACTTATATTTGGTCCAAGCATGCCAAGTTATGAGGCTTGAGTGACATTTGAAAACAATTAACCATAGAAACAGTTCATTTTACACTAATTCCTTATTTTTGAAAATATGTGCGCAACACTCATATGTCTAGATCTGTGCAAAGCACGGACATGGATGGACATTAGTAACTTTCATAGATTTTGAATTTGATAATTAAAGGATCTCATTGATTGGGATCAAATTCAAATATATTTGAGATTTCATAAACAAGATGTTACTTGCTTACTAATTCTTTTTCTGTTTTTTCTTCATAAATTTTGGAAAAAGGAAAAAGAAATAATTAATAGTGCTCGTTTATGGGAGAGCATATATATATATATATATATATATATATATATTATGCATGGGCATATAATCATTGTGTATGTACTTTTAAAATTAATCTTTCATTTTAGGAATTCATGAGCAATAATTGAAAATTTCCAGAACTCATTGAATTTTTTCTATCTTTTCGCTTAGTTCCGTCTTTTTTAGAGCAAGAATTAACTTCATCAGCGACGGGCATTTAACAACATTCGAGCTCGTCACTGAAAACTTCAGCGAGGGGCTCAACTTTAGGAGCACAAGTGACAGACCGCAAAGTTCGAGCCTCTTTTTTTCCCTTTGACTCCACGGGCGCAGTTTTGTCGATCAACCCACCATGCTTTAGTGTCGCTAGAACAACTTTAAAACATTTAGAAAAAGAAACGGGCCCTTTGTCTGCCATTATTGGTAGAAGAAGGTAAGAAGAAAACAAAATAAAGGTGAAGCGTGCAAGCTCGATGGAGATGGAGATGGTGAGGAGGCGGATACAAAATTTGGAATAATTTCGACCTTTTGCATTAGAATTGCGAAAGGAGTCTTTCGATCTACACATCAAAAGCAACCCAACCAGATAAAGAGACTACAGTTCCTCGGCGGTAGATGCTTCCGAACCAGCATTCTATTTACATTACCTTTCCTTAGAGATGCAGCAAGAAACGATGCTGGAGCTCTTGGCAAAACATATTTCCTGTACCTTGCCTCGGGTAGAAAGAAACAACCAACGTCGCGTTACTAATGGTACAAGGACAATAACAGATGCTGTCCTAATTCTGTGAGCTTTTGTTCCAGTGGAGGAGGATCTTCCGTATAGCGAAGCTATATCAATTATGTCGAGTAATGATGTTGCTTCTGCTTATTTGCTATAGCAGTTCACAAAACAAATGTGATGTTTCAGTGATACATCAACTTTCATCAACAATGATCAGCAGATCCCAAGCACAGTTCGTTCAATCTTCTGATGGCCACATCCAAAGTCATTACCACTTTCTTCTTCGATTGCTCTCTCAGGAAGCTAGAACATGTCATGACAATGTTGAATGTCATATTAGTAGACATGTTAGCTATGTTTTCTTTCTAATGTTTAGGTCATCATCTAGGAAATAAAACAAAAAAAAAAAGTCAATTCTCGAGTCATGTTTCTCATGTTTCATTACCATGAGCATGAAAGTCCAATGACAACAATTGGTTGTCAACAGCTAGGCAATGACATAATGACAGGAATTATGCTAAGTAACAAAAGAAGCTCTCTAAAACAGAAAATATAAATTTTCACTCATTAACATAACATAAGATCACTGATTGTAAGGTTCCATCATGATATGCGGTCCATCAATCAAATTCAAAATCATGCTGCATGATGGTCAAAATGTAATTATCCAATTTTTATCTAGTAAGAGATCAGTACTAATTTGCTCGAAACACCTAAAGTTATGATTAAAAGTCCTGGCTCAAATATCATCTACCAACAACAATACGGAGGCAGAACACCAATAAGATTGACAAACCTAGAAATCAGGATCACATAGGAAAACACATAAAAAAAGTCATCTATCGATAAAAATCGATAAACATAAAAATATAGCATTGTTCAGATTATTGGTTCGATAAAAGAATTGTGAAGAAATTAGAAGAAGAAAAATTCACACAGAATCAAATTTGTCACTTGGATTTTCTGGTTTTATAATTGTGCATAGCACACTGACACCCCCGTCAACGGAAACAAAGACCATTGCCCTTCAACGAATGAAGCTCCCTTGCAACAGAACCGGCTCTCCCCGTTGCCCCCATCAATAGAAGGAACCCTCCTCACCTCACCCAGCCGCACTACAACATCAACATCTGCAGCACCAAGAAGAAGCTTCAGCAGGAGCACCTCACCCCACCATCACTTGTAATGGCAGCAGAGCGGGGCGCCTTTGAACGGCTGGAGTCCCTTTGCAACAAACTCGGTAATCTCCTGCACACCCAAGAACTAGAAATCAGGGACGAGGACTTCTCTCAAGTAACACTAGGGGAATGCAGATTCTCCCTAATGGCCCAATTCTATAACAACCCCAGCTTCAATCACCAAGCTCTACTCACAGCGATGAAGAAAGCCTGGAGAATGGAAAGCGTTAGTATGACACCCATGGAACATGGTGTACTCTGTTTCAAATTTAATAATGAGGAGGATAAACATTAAACAAAGATCAAGACCTTTGAAGGAATGCACATAAGAGGATAGAAGCATCAACATAAAATACTTTTTTGTCCGCACGTTTCATAATATTTAGAGATTATTTTCTTGGAATATGTATTTAGAGATGTATTTTCTTGGAAGATAGGAATATGAATCGCTCAATTTAGGAACTCATGAGCAACAGTTGAAGTTGCCTGGAGCTCATAGAATTCGTCCTATCTTCTTAGTTCTATCTGATTTAATGCAGAAGTGCGCTAATGGAGACAGAAAACTAATTAGTCCAAGAAGATCAAGAATTTCTCCTACCAAAAAACATTGAACAGAGATCCCGGCTTTCAAGGATGCACATCAATGATTAGAGGAATCAAAATAAAACACTTTTCGTACACAAGAGTTTATCTCATGATGTTTAGAGATTATCCCATGGTATTTGTAGCTTCCGCAATCATATATTTGCTGATGTATATAAATCATAAAATTAGGAAGGCAAGGACTTTTTGTTATACAAATAAAGTCATACTAATTTTGTCTATTCAATAAGGAAAACAAAAGCATGTGTTTTGAACTAAACAAGAAAAAGCGTCTGGTACACCAAGCAATCCATTAGTAAATGATTTGCAAATCACCATCTAACAATATATGATCTATTGGAATTATACTCTATGTATAACCCTAATGAAGGGGAAAATCGTGCTCAAAAGGATCAAGATCCTATGGTTTTCGATCATTAACTACTACCTCAACACCATTAAGCAGATCATTGCTACCCATTTTACTGCGAATTTTTGGCATTGTAATTGTCAAACTTAGAAAGACCAAGACTTTACTTTACGTCATGTACTAGTTTTGTAAAGAAAGTGAAGCCATAGTGAAAAGGAGATGATGCGAAAGAAATGGGGGAAGAATACTAGAAGTGCCACAACTTTCGTACGACGCTCACTTCGGTACCAAAACTTTTTTTTTTGCTCACTTAAGTGTCACAAGTTTGAAAAAACATTTACTTGAGTGCCATTTCTAATTTTCCGGCCAAAAAAGCTGACGTGGCGCCGAAAAACTGACGTAACCGTCGATAAACAATATTTTAATATTTTTAAATATTTTATTTTATTTTATTTTTTTGCTTTTTTTTAGGGCCAGCGAGGGTCAACGGTGACTCTCGTCAACTGCTGAACCCTTGCCTAGATTGAGTGAGGGCCCCTCACCGTCGGTCGCGAAGGCCCTAGGTGAGGCCAGTGAGGCCATTGCGGCCTTGCCCATGGCCTTTTCGGCAAGATCTAGGTGAGGGCCAGCCTCGGCAACCGCGGGGGAGGTTTTTTTAAGTGAACGTTTTTTTAAACATGTGGCACTTAAGTGAGCGAAAAAAAAGGTTTTGGCACCAAAGTGAATGCCATATAAAAGTTGTGACACTCCTAGTGTTCTTCTACTCGAATAAAAATAGGAAGACTCATTCTTTTTGGGATGCAAATTAGTATTGCTACTTCATTTTTCACATGGTTTCTATTTTGTTTTCTTCTTCCGGTTCGAATGAAACATCATTTGACAATTAGCATTGATTGTTTTTCTCTAGCTTAAAATCAATAATTCAATAATTTTCATGCAACTTTTTACCTTGTTTAATCATATTTTGATTACTCATTCATGTCTCTCTGTTGTACTTGTCTATTAGAATTATGTTTGGATTTTCATGTATCTTATCAAATTTAAACTAAATAAAAGGAAAAAGAAAAAGAAAAAATATTGTTGTTTTTGCATCAGTTTGAGGAAAAAAGAGGGCAAAAGTACTACAAAAGTGCCAAAACTTGACATGTGGCATGGGAGATATTTAAGTGCCAAAAGTTTCGAAACGTATACTTAAGTGCTTTTTTTTTATAGGAAAATTGAGACATTTAAGTGCCAAGTCAAGCAAAAGTAGTTGGAAATCTGATATGGCTAATTTTTTAATAATATATATTGTCAACATGGCTAGTTGGAAAGCTTAATCAATAAAGAAGGGCAAAAAAAAACGTTGTTTTTCTCCAAATTTGATTTTTAATAAAAATATTAGTTAAGTTAAATTAAAAAATAAATTAAAAAAAGGGAAGGATAGAGGGTTTGGCAAGGGCTGCACCCTCTTTTTTTTTAATTTAGTTTTTAATTTAATTTAATTAATATTTATATCAAAGACTAAATTTGGGACAAAACGACGTCATTTTGAACTTATCTAATCATCTCAATGCCCAAAACAATGCTGTTTTGAGCTCATCTAGTCAAAAAAATGCAATTTTGGCATTTTGGCCGGAATTTCTTACCGTTAGCACTTAAACGATTCATTTTTCTCTGATTTTGACATTTAAGTGTACCTTTTAAAACTTTTGACACTTGAATATTTCCTATACTAAATTTTGATACTTGGGGTGTTTGGCACTAAAAAAAGAGAAAGTAGATGGATGTCTCTTACCTACACGGCAGATTGACGATAGCAATCCAGCAAACACGGGCCCTTCGGATGAGCAAAAAGAGAACAATCTTGAGCGGGGTGAAGAGCAAGGGTCACAGCGAAGTAAAGAGCAGAGGAGTTAATATATAGAGAAAAAAACTATAAATTCCAAGACAAAGACTTTCACCAAAATTAAACAAAGACCAAGACCTTTCTAAC
Organism: Corymbia citriodora subsp. variegata; assembly: GCA_014858505.1. NCBI lineage: Eukaryota > Viridiplantae > Streptophyta > Magnoliopsida > Myrtales > Myrtaceae > Corymbia > Corymbia citriodora. The sequence goes on from CM026411.1 coordinate 8,660,837, forward strand.
CCGCAAGAGACAAAATTGATACCACAAAGAATATATCGGAGGCCAATGTAAACAGTGAACGGCTACTTAAGAGCGTTGTTGTCATATAGACATTTTTTGTTCGTGATTCAATAGAGGTCTCACGTTGACCCACATTTGAATGTCGAGGTAATTGATGTATGAAAAGGAAAAACTTTAAATACTCAATTGCTAGCACATATGTAAGAAATTACATGCACCTCACAATCTGGTTTTATTTCAGTCAACTTGAATATTTTTGGAAGCCATAAATACATAATGAAATTGACCATGTTCATTTTATGGAGTTTTTGCTTCAATCACTCGCATGTAAAATTGGATAGGCGCCTCCTCTTGAATGTCTTCCTCTTTTCCCATTCAACCTGATCCCAAATGCTTGACATAAGGCAAGATCATTATAGCGAAAAATATTTTTTATATATATGTAATGATAATTGTGAAGTTATACACATATTTCAACAGTATTGAAATAGTTTGTCATCTATTTAATTTCAGTTATATGTTTTCCTCTCTTTTAATAGTCAATAACTTTTTATTTTGTGAAAAAAGAAAAAACGGACATTTGATATTGCTTGCAGTTGAGGCCTCCATGTGCCAAATTAGATTATTGCATTTGTCAATTTTATTTTTATGTAAGCACTTATATTTGGTTGAAGTTTACCCAGTTATGAGATTAGAGATTAAAACAATTAACCATAGAAACATTTCATTTTATACTAATTACTTATTTCTAAATACATGTGATTTGAAAATATGTGTGCAATACTCATATGCCTAGTTCTGTGCGTAGCACAGATAGGGACATTAGTAATTTTCACAGATTTTGAATTTCATAATTAAAGGACCTCATTAATTGGGGTAAAGTTCAAATAAACTTTAGATTTCATAAACAAGATGTCTACTTACTTGGTAATTCCTTTTCTGTTTTTTTATTCATACATTTTAGAAAAAGAAAAAAGAAATAATTATTAGCACTCGATATATATAAATAAATATATATATGTATTGATACCCATTTATGCATGGCCTTATAACCATTGTCTACGTACTTTTTAAAATTAAATCTTTCATTTTAGGAATTCATGAGCAGTAATTGAAAATTTCCAGAACTTATTGAATTTTTTCTAGCTTTTCAATTAGTCCCATCTCATTTAGAGCACAAAGTTAGATTCATCAACGACGGGCATTTCACGACGTGCGAGCTCGTCACTGAAAATTTCAGTGAAGGGCTCAATTTTAGCAACACTAGTGACGACCGCAAAGTTCAAGCCTTTCTTTTTTACCCTTTGGCTCCATAGACACAATTTTATGAGGAAATATTCAGTGGTTTCTTCTGACCATATCATCATTCCACGTAGAGTGCGTGATTTTTATTTTAGCCAATTACTTCTTGACACATGTATTCTAACGTTGAGATAAATAAAACAAATTAAAAATAAGAAAAAGTCATTAAAAATCATAAATTATATTTTTTATGACAATTTTATTCTGAACTTTTTTTTGTGTTACCAAAAATCTCAAATTATACCATTTATGATAATTTTACCCTAATTTTTTTTTGTGCCATTAAAAACCCCAAACTATGCCACTTGTGACAAATTTACCCCAAACTTTTTGACTAAGGGGCATTTTTGTCCTTTTCTTTTTCTTTTTCTTTTCTCTCAACAGAGGGCAGCCGGCAAGGTTGCCCTAATTGGCGTCGGAGTTGGGTGAGGCTCCGGTGGCCCTCGCCTGACACTGGTGAAGCTCGCCCAAGCATGGGCGAGGGCCACCCGAGCGTGGGCGGCCCTCGCTAGCATCAAGTGAGGACCACCCAGGTCGAATGCAGCTTGGGTGGCCCTCCCCCGATGCTGGCGAGGCTCGCCCAAGCCGGATCTAGCCTGGGTGGCCCTTGCCCAAGCATGGGCGAGCCTCGCCAATGTCAAGCAGCCACCGACTTTCTCTTGTCAAGAGAAAAAACATAGAAATATAGAAATTGATGAAAATGCCCTTTAGCCCAAAAAATTTTGGGGTAAATTTATCATAAGTAGCATAATTTAGGGTTTTTGGTGGCACAAAAAAAAGTTCGGAGTAAAATTGTCACAAATAATATAATTCAGGGTGAAATTGTCATAAATGGCATAGTTTGGAGTTTTTGGTGACACAAAAAAAAGTTCAGGATAAAATTGTTACAGATGACATAGTTTCGGGTTTTTGGTGACCCAAAAAAAGAGTTTAGAATAAAATTATCACGGACATAGTTTAGGATTTTTGGCGACATCTTCCCTTAAAAATATTATTTTTCTCTCTTCCTCCTCCTGTGCCACCGCTCCGGCCGCTTATCAATTCCAGCCCCAAGCCTTCCACCCACCGTTGTTGCCGCGCCAGCCATGATCTGAGTTCCCTCCCTCCGCCGTCCCCCATAGCCCAACAACAATCGGGATCTCGACCTCGCTTGTCGTGGCCATGGACGAGGCTTTGTTTCAGATTTGGATGTTGGTTTTTATTTCTTTTTCGGCGATGAGCTGCAATGAAAAAAAAGGAGATCTTTAGCATTCAAGTTTCTGGGTTTCCTTTTTTTCCCCAGCTTCCACAGATTTCCTAGAACTCGAGTTGTGGCCAAAAGGACAAGCCAAGAGACCCGCTGATTATTGACCCAGGTTGCTCTATAAACTCCTCCAAATATCAGATTTTTAGGCTAGAAAGACATGCCAAGAGACCCACTGCCCCTTCCTTGTCTCAAAGATTTTTTCCCCATATTCTTTCTTCTCAAGGGACTTCTACTCTCTCTTTTTTCCCAGATTTTTGGCCATTTCCTCAAGCAAAAAGGGTAAAGATGACGGAGATTGAGGGCTCCTTCCGGCGAAGAATGAAGCTAAAATGAGGACGACGGAGGGTTGGTTTGGTTTGGACGCGTGGCAGTGTTGGCCTGGACCAACGTCGGCGATGGACACGCGGAGGTCAAGCTTGGAGGTGACTCTGGCTGGCCGGAGGAGGATGAAAAGAGAGACTTGATAAGTAGATTTTCAATTTTTTGTGATTCCACGTCAAAATATAGTATATGCGTCAAGTGGTGGTTGGCTAGAATAAAAAAAATGCACTCCACCCAGGGATGATGATGTGATGAGAGGAAATCAATGAATATTTTCTCCAGTTTTGTCTACCAACCCACTTTCCTTTAGTGTCACTAGAACAACTTTAAAACATTTAGAAAAAAGAAATGGGCCCCTTGTTGGTCATTATTGGTAGGAGAAGGTAAGAAGAAAACAAAATAAAGGTGAAGCATGCGAGCTTGATGGAGATGGAGATGGTGATGAAGGGGAACCAAAATTTGGAATAATTTCGCCCTTTTTGCATTAAAATTGCGAAATTTCCATCTGCACACCAAAGGCAACCCAACCAAATAAAGAGGCTAAAGTTCCTCGGCGGTGGATGCTTCCGAACCAGCATGCTATTTACATTACCTTTCCTTAGAGATGAAGCTAGAAACGATGCTGGAGCTCTTGGCAAAACTTATTTCCTGTACCTTACCTCGGGTAGAAAGAAACAACCAACGTCACGTTACTAATGGTACAACGACGAGAACAGATGCTGTCCTAATTCTGTGAGCTTTTGTTCAAATGGAGGAGGATCTTCTTCGCTATACCAAATATGTCGAGTAATGATGCTGCTTCTGCTTATTTGCTAGAGCAGTTCACGAAACAAATGTGATGTTGCAGTGATACGGCAACTTTCAGCAACAATGATCAGCAGATCCCAAGCACAGTTCGTTCAATCTTCTGATGGCCACATCCAAAGTCATTACCACTTTCTTCTTCGATTGCTCTCTCAGGAAGCTGGAGCATGTCATGACAATGTTGAATGTCATATTAGCAGACATGTTAACTATATTTGCTTTCTAATGTTTAGGTCATCATATGGGAAACAAAACAAAAAAAAAAGTCAATTCATATATCAAATTGAGTCATTTTTCTCATGTTTCATTACCATGAGCATGAAAGTCCAACGACAACAATTGGCTATCAATAGCTAGGCAATGACATAATGACAGGAATTATACTAAGTACCAAAAGAAGCTCTATAAAACAGAAAATATAGATTTTCACTCATTAACATAACATAAGATCACTGATCGTAATGTTCCATCATGATATGCAGTCCATCAATCAAATTCAAAATCATGCAGCATCATGGTCAAAATCTAATTATCCAATTTTTATCTAGTAAGAGATCAGTGCTAATATGCTCGAAACACCTAAAGTTATGATTAAAAGTCTTGGCTCAAATATCATCTACAAACAACAATCTAGAGGCAGAACACCAATAAGATTGACAAACCCAGAAGTTAGGATCACATAGGAAAACACATAAAAAAAAGTCATCTATCGATAAAATCAATGAACATAAAAAAAATAGCATTGCTCAAATTATTGGTTCAATAAAAGAATTGTGAAGAAATTAGAAGAAGAAAAATTCACACAGAATAAAATTTGTCACTTGGATTTTGAGGTTTTATTATTGTGCACATGATCCTTTCCAATATATTAGTGAAATATATTTTTTTAAATATTTGAATTATTTCAGTCCTTTAGAAGTTGCGCACATGTACCATCGAATATACTTTATGTATATTGGCTATGTATATGTTTGCTTTATTTATTTGGAATTACTTTCCAATAATCCACTTAAGAAAGAAAAGCGGGTTTAATTTCTTTCACAGAAAAGGCAACAAAAATTAGATTAGTATAATCCTCATTTGCATAGGAAATCAAATCCTTCAAACAAGTACTTGGGAAGAAAGAAGGAAAACATGCCATTTCAAATAAAAAGAAAATGCTGCACATAAATTTCCAAGAAGTTTAAATTACGTGTTTTTCCTCACTTATATGTAAGTTGAGAGATTTTGGTAATGATATTTAGAGACCTTAAGGTTAGAAATAACCCTAATATTAGCCTTATCCAAAAAGATAATGATATATGGATTAGGAAGATAGTTTTATTTAATAAAAAGCACAAGTGCATACTAGTTGGGTGTAAAGATTAACATCCAAAATTTTTTGCAAAATTCAAATTATTCATAAATAAAAAAAATTGTTTATTCAATATGAGGAGATTGTATCAATATACATTTATGTGGAAAGAGAAATATATATCAGGATTTGAATCTTCTAGTAAAAATTTTTTACAAGATAGATTAAACTCAAATATTTAATATCGAAATACATGAGAGAATCTAACTAACAAAATTATTGATGTACAAATTAAGCAAGGCAACGCGGATTCCATCACTTTGCACATAGTTCAATGCTAGAGAACTCACCTTCGTCGAGCATAACTGAGAAAGATCTCTCCAATGGACATGAGTGAATCAATCCACTGTAGAAATTATGAAGCAAAGGAATGACGAGCAAATAAAGAGAGAAAACCATAAAGTCCAAGAAGACCATGACTTTCACCGACTGAAGATATCATTTTCTTTTTTTGTCTGGAAAGGTAAAGCAAAAGTGAAAAAGTGAAGGTGGGAAAGAAATTTTAATAGATTCCAAAAAGACCAAAAAATTTGCACGTTTTTTGATGGTATGATGAGTAAGAAAGAAATTTCAGTAAATTCCAAAAAGACCAAGACTTTGCAGGTTTGTTTTTTTTTTTTTGGTGATCAAAGAATCGTCGAAGCTCATCTTTAGAGAGCACACGACTCTCTAGTGCTCGGTGACACCATCGGGCCTCATCGTAACAAGATAATTCAAACTCTTGATCTCGGCAATAAGGGAGAGAATGCACACCAACCGTGCTGCCTGTGGTTAGATGACCTTGCACGTCTATTGATAGTAGATGAGAAAGAAAACTTTAAATAGATTCCAAGAAAATCAAGACTTTTGCACATTTTTTGATAGTCGGAAAGAAACTTTAATAAATTCCTAGAAGACAAGACTTTGCATTACCAATAGAATTTATAGGTGTTCAACTCTTTTGGGTTCATTAACACAATTTTCCTCTGACTCTTTTCGGGTTCAATCATTTTGGAATTTTTTTCATTCATTAATCTCTATTGTAATTGCCTATTAGAATTATGTCTAGGTTTTCATGTATCTTTTCAAATTTGAGTTCAACAAAAGGAAAAAAAAGCGAAGAGAAAAACTAAAATGAAGAAACACCAAAAAGTTAAAAAAGAAGAAAATAAGAAGACATAGGGTGAGATAGAGTGTTGTTGCAGTTACGACCGCCACTAGCGTGACTATTTCGATAAGGATATATAGACATTAAGACGAGAAATAACCCTAATTTTAGCCTTATCCAAAAAGATAATGGATATGAGGATTAGGAAGATAGTTTTGTTTAATAATACTAGCAAAAGTGCATACTAATTGCATGTAAGGATTAACATCCAAAATATTTTGCAAAATTCAAATTATTAATTAATAAAAAATTATTTATACAATATAAGGAAATTGTGTCCATATACATTTACGTGGAAAGAGAAAAATATATCATGATTTGAATTTTCTATTAAATTTTTTTTATAAGACAGAAAAAACTCAAATATTTAAGATTGAAATACATGAGAGAATATAACAAAATTATTGATTTATATATTGAGGAAGGTGATGTTGATTCCATCACTTTGCACATAGTCCAAGCTAGAGAACTCAACTTCGTCGAACAGAACCCGAAAGAAGGAGCCGAGGAAGATCTCTCAATGGTCATGAGCGAATCAGTCCACTGTACAACTAGAAGTTATGGCAAAGTAAAGGGATGTTGAGCTGATGGAGAGGGAACTCTAAAGATATTATTTTCTTTTTTTTTCTGGAAAATAAAGCAAAAGTGAAAAAGTGACGGTGGTATGATGGTAAAGAAACTTTAAGGCTCCATTTGGCAACACTCCTGTTTCTCTATTTTTCTGTTCTTTTGTTTCTTGAAATAGAAAAAAAATAGAAACCCGTTTGTTAACACAAACTGATTTTTCTATTCCCGGGAATAGAAAGTTGTTTCTGGGAATAAAAATGAGAAGTAAAAAAAACTAGCTTCTTATTTCTTAGAACAATTTCTAAAAACTATTTCTTGTGGACTACTCACCCCTATAGCACGCCACCACCGCCCACCGTCGGCCACCACCGCCGCCGCCTATCGCTGGCCGCCACCACCGCCGCCGCCTATCGCTGGCCGTCGGTCTCTGCCCACCCCCACCTGCTCGCTGGTGGTCGGCCGCCAGCCGCTACCACCCGCTCGCCACCAGTTGACCACCAGTCGCCGGCCTTTGCCCGGCAGCCAGCGACCTAGCATGACTGGAGGGCGGCAGCGACCGGCGGGCTGTGGGCGGTGATCGGCGACCGGCGGCAATGGTGATGGCCGGCGACCAGCGGCAATGGCGATGGCTGGCCACTGGCAGGTGGGGCGGCCAGCCACCGATGACCGCCCACAGCCCGCCGGCCGCCAGATGCCGCCGATCGCCGCCGTCATCGAGGAAAAAAGAAATAAAAACTTTGTGTCGATTCCAAACGCATTTCTATTCCTTTTCTATTTCAAGAACAAGAAATTTTTGTAGTTACCAAATACCCTATTTTATCTAGAAATTGTTCCAGGGAATAGAAATAAAAAAGAACTATTTCTCAAAAGAAACTGTTCTCGGAAGTAGTAATGTTACCAAATGCATCCTAATTGATTGCAGGAATACCAAGACTTTTCCGCACGTCTATTGATGGTATGATGGGAAAGAAACTTTAATAGGTTCCAAGAATACTAAGACTTTTGCAGGTATTTTGATGATGGAAAAGAGACTTTAATAAATTATAGGAAGACCAAGACTTTACATTGCCAGTAAAATTTCTAGGCATTACGGATCTTGCTTTAATCAACAATACCATAATTTGATGGTATGATGAGTAAGAAAGAAATAAATTTCGGTAGATTCCAAAAAAACAAGACTTAGCATGTCTTTTGATAATACGGTGGGAAAGAAAACTTTAATAGATTCCAAGAAAATCAAGACTTTTGCACGTTTTTTGATGGTGGGAAAGAAACTTAATAAATTCCTAGAAGACCAAGACTTTGCATTACCAATAGAATTTATAGGCGTTCCGACTCTTTTAGGTTCAATCATTTTGGAATTTTTTTTTATTCATTAATCTCCATTGTAATTGTCTATTAGAATTATGTCTAGATTTTCATGTATCTTTTCAAATTTGAGTTCGACAAAAGGAAAAAAGAAAAGGAAAAGAGAAAAAATTAAAAGAAGAAACACCAAAAAGTTATAAAAGAAGAAAATAAGAAGACATAGGGTGAGATAGAGTGTTGTTGTAGTTAGCATCGCTGTTGGTGTGACTATTTCGATAAGGATATTTTTAGAGACATTAAAATGAGAAATAACCCTAATTTTTGCCTTATCCAAAAAGATTATGGATATATGGATTAGGAAGATAGTTTTATTTAATAAAACTAGCAAAAGTGCATATTAATTGCATGTAAGGATTGTCGCGACCTCAATTTTTTGAAATATATAGATTTAGGGGTATTGTTAATTTTGGGTTGACAATCCTTATTTAACTCAGGCTCTTCTAAGCCCATACCCCGCGCGACGTTGGAATATTCACAAAATTTTTCAAATAGGGAGCCACCACTAGTCTATTGAGGTTGACTAGGAACCAAGCGAGTCATGGGAGCGTGTCTCACTTTTTACGCAACCAGAGGGTTTAGGGTCGGAGATTTAATTACATTAGTTATGCGACTAAAGCCCTTTCGGTATTCGATGAAACTAAAGTCTATCCTAATCGTTCTAAAATAAGGAAATAGTATCCAAAATATCATTACAAAACAAGGCACAAAAATGTAACATAAAATAAAAAACCTATTATAGAGCTCTAAAGGATTATTCAATTTTTCTCTTTTTCCTTTTTTTTAGGGTTTTTCTGAATTTTTGCAATTTTTCTGATTTTTCTCAATTTTTCCGAATTTTTTTTATATTTTCTAATTTTTCGAAATTAAAAAAAAAGCTTTTAAACTTTCCAAATTTTTTGGCTTTTCTGAATTTAAAAAAAAAAGCATTTATTAATGTTTTTAGAATTTTCTAATTTTTTCTAATTTTTTTTGGAATTTTTGGATATTGGAAAAAAGAAAGAAAAATAAAATAATCTTAAGGTTTAATTTTTAAGGATTTTCGAAAAGAAAATTTTAAGATTTTTTAAAGATTTTTAATATTTCTAAATTTCTGAATTTTTAAAATTTTTAGATTTTATTTAATTTTTTTAATTTTTTAAATAAATAATAAAAAAGGTGATTCGGACTGGGTCGAGAGACCCGGCCCTACTAAACCGACCCGGACCCTATCGGTCCAGGCTGGGCTAGCGACCGGGCTGGCCGAACAGCCTGGTCGAAAATTCTTTTAAAATGCTCATTAAAAAAATAAATTAAAACAGCCCATTTATTTTTTTACAAAAATCAGCCCAATCACCAAGCCTAAGCCTACTCAAAATTGCTCAGCCCAGCCCTTGTCTCTTTCTATTTTCGGCCACTTCTTTTTCTATTTTCTTTATTTCGATTTTCTTTGCTTTTTCTATTTTTTAAATTTTAAATTTTTTTCTTCACTTTTTGTCTTTTTCCTTATTCTGTCTTCTTCTGCTGCAGATTTCTTTTTCCCCATGCACGTCTTCAACCTCCCGACGGTGAGTTTTTCGCCTGCAAGTTCTTCTTCCCCCTTTTTTTTATCCGAAAGTGTTGAAGATATATTTGGAGTCGAAGATATTATTGGGGATTCTAATTATGCCATCTAATTCTAATTGATTTAGTGATATTTGTAAATAGGAAATTTTTTATTCTTCATACATCAATTCCTTTTTATTCTTCTTCTCTTACATTATAAGATGATCGATGCAATTGTACAGAAAGTAGACTGAATATACAAAAAGCTCTTTTTCCCAAAATTCCTCTCAATCTTCGTTGTTATTCTCAGTCTCCCTTATTTTCTGACATGGTATCAGAGCCTCCACTCTAGGCATAGCTTCCGCAAAGACCTTAGAAGTCTTTTTTTTTTTTTTTTTGGTAAAGGTAAGTATAAAGACCTTAGAAGTCCTTCATCCTGAAAACAAACCAACGAGTATTTAGGATTTTAATTTTTTGATACCATGGTAGAAGAAATTTCCCAAGATCAAATCCCACCATCGTCAGATCCGGAGGTTCTGCCCGAAGAGGAACAATCTCCTGCTTCAGATCAGAGACTCGGATTTACTCCTTGGGCTACTACATTTCCAGGGATTACACCAGCAATACCTTGGTTCCCTATCCAAGGCCAATGGGCCATTGGGCCGGGACAGGCGTGGCCCCAAACTATTGGGCTGGGATAGGCGTGGCCTCAATTCACTGGGCCAAGACAGTCTTAGGCTCAACAATCATCCGGCGAAAATCATCCGAGCCTTGGGGCCCAATCCAGTGACAACCGTCTAGCCCATCAATAGGAAGACCCGACTCAGACGAATCCGGGTCACGGATCCGGATCCTATCCGGGTTAGGGAATGAATCCCTACCTGGCACCATCATTCGGATCCGGATCCTATCCAGGTCAGGGAATGAATCCCTACTCGGCACCACCGCCCGGTTTCCTGCTGTACCCCTTCCCCATCGGTGGCGGCGGCGACGGCCGGCCTAAACTCGATGATGCACTCTACACCTCGCCGGCGGACGGACCCGAGCTCTGCCTCATCAACCTGTTGCTGACCGGACCGGAAAACTACTCGACTTGGGCTCAGGATCTCCGGCAAGCCCTCGTCACAAAAGATAAAGACGGCTTCCTTGACGGAGCCGTTCCCTTTCCGACGGAGGAGCGTCAACAACGACTCTGGAAAAAAAAAATGTAATCAGCTTGTGCGTACCTAGATCGGAAATTGTCTCGCTCCGGACGTTGCGGCTGGGCTACCATCGACTGAGGACTCGAAAATTTTTTGGGAGAACATCCGAGAGATGTATGGACGCCTAGATCGGGTGAAGCTTTTCTCGATCACCCAAGCATCAACTGAATTGAAGCAAGGGAACCTCTCAGTTACCGCTTGCTTCAATCGCCTCTTCGCGCTATGGAACGAACTCGAGGCCGCCAAAGAACGCCTACAAGTACCCGAGAACACACTGAGACAATACAAGGAAATAAGGGACCGAGAAAAAGCTACGAGATTCTTACTCATCCTCAATGATTCTTACTCGGCTTCCCGGTCTCAAATACTCGTGATGGAGCCCTCTCCTCCGCTCGGCCGTATATTTCAGCTGGCTGTCCAAGAAGAAAATCAGCGGATGATTGCCTCGGCTTCGCACAGTCGAGATAGAGAAGGGATGAGCTTGGTCGCCCTTGGCGGAGGAGGATCCGGCGGAGCCATGGAAGTTGCTGGAAACTCCAAAGGCAGTAGCAGAACAGTGGCTGTTGACACTTAAATTTTGGCGATTTGTTTTAGTATTTATTAATTACATTGGAAAATTAGAGATTAGTTTCTAATCTCTTAATAAAAATTTCTTTCATTGAAATTGCATTGCATATAGACATTATGACCATTTGCATCACTAGTTTTGAAATTTATCAAAATAAAAAAATAAAAAAATTATTTATTTAAAAAAAATTAATTAAAAAAATCGAAAAAAGAGGACGGGCCAAGGCTGGGGCTACCTAGCCTCCCCCACGTGGCCCGTTCCCTTTCCTCGCTTGGGCTCGGCCCATTTCCCTTTTTTCCTTTCCTTTCCCGGCCCGGCTTGTTCGTCTTTCTTCTCCTTCCCTTCTTCTCCTACGCGTAGAAACGGCAACCTGCAAGAAAGAGGCAGCAGCGGGTCAGCAGAAAAGCAACATCAGCAAGTCAGTAGGTCAGCAGCAGCAACTCAGCAGCAGAGCAGAGGGCAGCAGCAAGTCTTACAGAGAAAACAAGGCAGAGGTGTCGGGCGTGCTGCGAAGGGCAGAAAGGCAGCGAAAAGAAGGAGAACAGGAGGGGACTAAGAAATGGAGAAAGGAGAGAGACGGAGAGCCCGAGCGAGAGAGAGCAAGAGAGAGCCGAGTGCGGTTCGAAAAAAAAAATCAGATCTGAGAGAGAACCGGAGGAATAAGGAAACCTCGAGGAGCAGCTAGCTGTCGCCGGAAGCTCGTCCGTCGCCGTCGTCCGCCGCAGCTCGTCTCCGAACGAGGTAGGTCTCTTTGAACCTCAGTAGCTCTATTTTCCGGAGAATGCCGGGCCGGAGCTTGCGGCCGACCGGCTCGCGCAAGCTCCGGCCCTCATCGTCCTTTCATTTCGCTCCCCTTTTCCTTTTATTACATGTCCGAAGACCCCTAGAGCATGTTCGTGGCTCGGTCGAGCTGGAACCTTTGATTTTGGTAGCGCCCGCTAAATGTTCGACGAAATGCCCCAATGAGAAAACCGAACCCAATCCTCGACCGGAGCTTGGCTTTCGGTTTCTTTTACATCATTCAGAGTCATACCGTTGTCGTACACCGTCTCGATCACTTTCTCAGCTTTTCAATAGGTCATCCGCGTCGTTTGGGTAGGCTGAAGCGCGCCCTCGCCGGAGTCAGTCCGGCGACTCTCGGACGCTCGGCGTCGGTCGGGCGGAACGACCGACTCCTGGCGACGGCATGGCGACTCCCTTAGGACGGTCAGACCTCGCGGCGGTGCTGGTGGGTTGAGTTTGGTCATGGGCCGGTTTTCTTAGTCGGGCTAGAAAAATTAGAAATCAAAATTGGGCTTTTTTTTAAGAAATTCGTGTGGGCCATTTTGTTTTGTTTTTTTTAGCGGGCTTAAGGCTGGTCCGGGTCCTTTAGCCCAACCTGGACCGGCAGGGTCCGAATCGGGTCAGCAGGGCCGGGTTTCCTGACCCGGTCCGAATCATTTCCTTTAAAAATATTCAAAAAAATCGAAAATTCAGAAAATCATAAAAACATGAAAAATATTTAAAAAAATCATTAAAAATTTCAGAATTTCAGAAAATTCATGGAAAATTCAGAAACCTGAAAATTCATAAAAAAATAAAATAAAATAAAATAAAATAAAATAAAATATTTTTTAATAAAAAACCAGAAAATATTAAAATATTGAAAATTCCAAAAAAAATTCAAAAATCCCAAAAACTCTTAGTTTGTTTTAGAGTTTCCCAAAAAGCTCTAAAATAATTCTTGGACCATTTTCTCTTCTAAAAAAAAAAAAATCGAAAAATCATCGGTCTAAAATTATGCTCAAAACTAAGCAAGCCCTTACGGCTTTACCTTAGGGTTTTAAGTATCCTCGGATATAATTGCCCTTGAATGCATGCTTATGATGCGATGATTATGATTTGCCCTTTAGTTTAATTATGATTTATTTTCGTCTACAATTTATTTAATGCTTTCTTTAATTGCTGATTACTATTTTGATGATTGCGCATTCGCATGATCACCTCATATGTTAGTGGTTAATTATAAAATCAATCCAAACTGCCTGACAACAGTCCTCTTTGAAATGAACAAGATTAGGTACAATTTTAAACTTGCAGACTTGGATGGTGAGTTCCGGTCCAAGGTTTTTATGACATAGACGTGCCATCTGGACAATCAGAAGATTATATGTTCCTAGCCCATATTCTTGATGGTTGTCGGAATTTGATAGTTCACCTCGAGGTCCACGGAATTAAGTTGATGAAGCTGTGGAGTTGGAGCGCACATATTGAGTCTGTGTGAGGATTTTTTTTCTTTCCCTTCACAGCAAATGTCATGGAGGAGGCAGCTGTCCGGGCGACATGAATCGCATACTCTGAATCTATCGCAGATGCACCCACATTTACCGTATCCAGGATTCGCTTGTTTGGTCGCATTGTTGCTTGGCTTAGGGAATCGGAGTGTGAAGAGTCACGAGAGAGACATTGCATCTAGACGATAGCGGTGGACAAGGGGACCGATGGAGGTCAATACACGCCAGGGCTCTTCGAAGTGGATTGACTTGAGATTTATCCCAGTCTTCTGAAGACGACGTATTCAGCAGATGTGGCTTCTTGACCAAGAGACGGTTTGACCCCGAAGAACTACGGTTACATTCCATTGGGTTGACTCCCGACGTGAAGTATCATCCAGCATCTTAATGAGAACCCACGGTAGGGAAAAAGAATGTGAAGAACTTTACGATACATATATTATCAAACATATGAATTACAATACGTACGACTTAGACCACTTCATAGCAGATCTACGGTGCAGAAAAGCCGCCATACGGAGACCAAATGTATCCATCATAAATCTGGAAAAGGATTTTGGACTAACTGAGTTGCTAGCTGAAATCGACACAATTGGAACGCGGACCGCATTGTCTTGAAATGACCTTAAAGCCGGAGTTTTCGGACTATTACGCGAAGCGCACGTTCCGTTGGATTTTTTATGAATAGTGTCACACCCCAAATCCTAGACAGAAAGGGGAATGACACGGCCGTCCTTCCTTTTGAAAGACGTAGCCTCTAAGCACCCAAAAACCTGCTTCCAAAAGTCCCCTCATGGCTATCGCTCTCGTTCTACTCATCACTAGTTGAAAAACCTAAAAAGATTGGAAGAATAGAGGGGTGAGCAAACCACAGCTCAGTGAGTAACACATTTCTTCCAAGCGGATCGGGAAATCACTATGCACATTTACAACACCAATATAATCCACTTTGAACATAACATATATATATATATATATATATATATACGTACTACAAATATCTCAAGAAAATAACAAAGTAGGTACCAATGGTCGAATCCACTGGTTAATCTCATCAAACACATGCCAAGGGTCCATCCTATCGGCTAAACTCGTTAAAACACGGATCAATGGTCCATTCCACCGACCAAACTCAAATCAAATGTCAATGGTCCATTCCATTGACCAAACTCAAATCAAATGTCAATGGTCCATTCCATTGACCAAACTCAAGCTCAAATGTCTAACCATGGTCACGCTTAACGCCGTGACAAGACGACCAAGATTCCCCCCTTGGTTAGGTCTCCACCTACTATAAGCCGGTGGCTCGGCCCACAAGGATATCCTAGACTAGTATGCGCATACCTACACACCCCTTAGGGTTCACATAGACATTGAGCATCAACCACAATCACAAATCACCAATAATCCACAAATAAAATCAGAATCATCTCACCAGTCAAGCATTTAATAAATATGGAAACGCTTTACATAAACCATAAGCTTTCCAAGGTCCTTGATAAAGGTTTCTCAAACCACTTTCAAACAAATATCCCAATTAAAATCAAAGGATAATTTCCTCACTTAAACAACAAATTGCAGTAAAAGCCCGATCCTATTTTTATGCAACAAAGAATGCTATTTTTCAACTAATAGCATATATTACCCATAATATCTTCCAAATATGAGTTTAAAATACAAGGAAGAAATAGTGCCACTCATCTGAGAAAAGCCAAAAATCAACTAGGCCTTTAATTGAGCCGATGCACTTGAATTCCTAATAATTAATTCAAAAATAATATTAAAGACCGAGTAAATGGGCATTCTAAATAATGACTCGGCTATATTACACTTATTTATCGATAACACGACACCTACGTGCCAATGGAAAGCTCGCCTTAAACGAAAACCTATTATTATACGCGAAACATGGACACGCAAACAGCTTTGTCACCTCATAACTTTCTCCACAAAAACCGGTTTCAAGCCAACTTATAGTCATTAGAAAGCTCTTTTGATGCTCTACAACAATCCCCATAACAGCCGCCTCAAAATCTCGCCAAAAACAGCAGAAAACCAGGCTCGAAGCTACTGTTCGCTACAGTAACAGAACGCGCGCCGAAGCTCAAAAATTTATTCCGGACAAACCACAAGCTCAAATTCGATTCCGTAAAATGCCATAGCTTCACAACATCCTAAATTATCTTTCTCATAAAAATTTGCAGCTCAATGACCCAAAAATCAGACTTCGCCGCCCAAATCTCCATAAACTCCGAATTTCAAGCCCTAATTGCGATTATACCTTCAAATGACAATTAAAGATCTTGATCACTTACCGGCGTCATAGGATAATATCAAGATAGCTTGGTGAGTCATCCGGATCATGGGTGCGCCAAAAGTTCTCTCGATTTGCCCATTTTCCTCTTTTCCTTCTCTCCCTCTCCTCTCCCGTTTCTGCTTCTGATTCTTTCTTCTATTCTGTCCACTGACTTGAGCGCAGCAAAAAAATAAGGGGAAAGAAGATGGGCTGGGCTGGCCTTTTAAAGAGAAAAGAAATGGGCTGACTTATGGCCCATATGTTACAAATAGAGGCGGCGAGGCCAAGGGTGGACTCAGACGGAAAGACACTGCAGCGAATGGTGGTGGAAAGGGAGGAGCCGAGGTGGTGGGAGACGAAAGGCAGGAGGTGATTGGGTGGAGGGAGCGAGAGGAGAGGAGGCACAATGACATCAATGGAGTTGGGCGAGCGTAATGGAGCTTCGCTGCATTTGATTTTGTGGCCGCTGTGGATAAAATGGAGATGATGAAGTTAACGAAGAATATCTTCGACCAACGACCGGGTCGGGTAACCGTTCGGTTGCTTCCAGTTCAATTCAGAATTGGGTCTACGACTGAGAGGCTGGAGGCTAATGCGGTTCAAACGGATTTCGGACCCGGCCAATTCCAAAGAATAATAGTAAATAGAAGGGATAAGTGCAATACAAGTCCTAAAACTTGTCGCAAATGTGCAATTCAGTCCTAAAACTTGCAAAAAGTGCAATTCAGTCCAAAAACTTGTCAAAAAGTTTCAATCGAGTCCTAAATTTAACACCGTCAGACTTATTAACGGAAAATGCTGACGTGGCGCTGACTTGGCATTTTTTCATCTTTTCTCTCTCCCACGTGGCAAATAATTTTAAAAAAATTGGCCACGCACACCAAACGGCAGTCGTTTGGTTTTCTTCTTTCATTTTGCACGATCGTCTTGTTCCTTCCCCCACCCCCGAGCATCCCCTCCTGATCTTCCTTCTCCACTCAATTCATGAGCATCAAAATGTCGGATTCCATGTCTTCTTCTTCCTCGATTCGTCTGAACCCTAACCCCAACTCGTCATCGTGTCGCTTGCTTTGAATGAAATTGACGCTCATTTTCCCTTCTAACCCTAAGCCCCAAATCGAATTTGATGTTGTCGAGTTTTCTCGCGATTTGGGTCCCCTCGCAAGTTAAAGTTTGATGGCCACCGTTATTTGGAGTTCATAGAGCACGAGTTCGATGCCCATCGCGAGTTCGTGTTCTCTTCTTTGGCGATTGCCACTTCGTGCGAAGACCTGACTTGCGGGAATCTCCACGGCAGAGCGAGCGGCGTCGACGACGGAGACGGGGATAGCAACGACGACTGCGACTCCTCCTCAGGCAGGTATCGCTCTCCGTAAGATAGCTTTTGGGTATGCCATGGTAGTGCTACAATTTCTTTCACTTGGCAAAGCCGCTTTTGTCTCTGCATTTGCGGGTTGTTTATGGGGCTCTTGGTTGTTTTACTGTAAATACCTTGACATTAAGCAATTCGCCAGGTTGAAAATCCATGATCTGTAAACAAGGATAAATCATCGAGTCAGAGCAAATGAGGATTATATTAGCTCTAAAATATTTAACTTATGTGAAAATGTCAATTGTTTATGACCTCTAAATTATGGGTGGTCGAGGTGGAATGGGAAGCCTAATTTTGTTAATGTATTTGCAAGCAAAAGCCAAGCCAATTTGCATAAGCTAGAAAAAGAAGCCAGAGGCAGCAGCTACTCCACCAGCTTTTGGCTTGTGCTTTTTAGCTTCTTAATAAAATGGGATAAGTGCAATACAATTTCTTTCCTTCTTAATAAAATGAGATAAGTGCAATACAATTTTTTTTTTCACTTTGAAAAGGCGCTTTTCTCTTTGTATTATAGTATTTTGGTCTTGCTCACTAGGATAAGAGATAAATAGGTGCCATAGCCTTCTTCAAGCATTTAGGTCTCACTTACTAGAACTTTCACTAAATTTTGATAGTGCACTATAGAATAGGCACTCAACAAATATTGAATTTGTTTTTTGTTACATTCATTGAAGACTATGTTTTCTCCTTAGCTATTCATGGCGACGGATACAGCGATGGCGACGACGACGGAGACGATGACGGAGATGGCAACGACAACGGAGATGGTGACGGAGACAGCAACGACAATGGAGACAGTGACAACAATAGGTAATAGCTTTTATTTCTCTTATGATTGTCGTAACTTGTTTCTTGTTACATATGAGTGCTATAAGGGTCTATGGAGACATTACTACAGTTGAGATATAAAGGAGATTAGATGAGAAGTACAATGATAGAATGATTTGCTGAGTGGTTGCTAATAATGTGGCTCTTCGTTGTGATGCTCGTGTGATGTTTTTGTAGCCGTCATCATCTATTTAGCTTATATGTATTCTCTAGTTAGCTATTTAATGGCAATGAGCATGGCACCTTTTCTTTCTTTTTTAAAGATATGTTTAATTCAGAATTTAAACAAACCTACATAATTTTATGATTAAAAATGGTCTTTATTTTTGTTCCTCTGTAGGTCCAATGGTCGGGAACAAAGTTTATGTCACTGTTTTTTTTGGAGGTAAATTTCAAGTGGGACCACCCTTGGAATATGTAGGTGGAAGGGTTGATGTTGTTGAAATAAATTTAAGTAAGCCTTTACTGTCTAATATAATTAAAGCTATTGAGGAGGCTTTGGGTGTGTGTAAAATAGAAAAACTCTTTTACAGAGTTCCTGGAAGTACGACTCTTGAAGATGGAGTAACTCTTAGGTATTTATGGGAAAACTCTGATGTGATGAATCTATTTTATCATCATCTATGTTCTACAAATATTGACATGTATGTTGAGCATGTTGATGATGAAGAGACAGGAGCTGAGACAGTTGCTGATAGGGATCTAGATGAGGGTGAGGATGATGATGTATCTCATTTGGAAGATCCTGAACAGTTGAGTGACAACGATGATCTTGAACTAGTTGATGCAAGGAAAAAATTGAAGGAATTTTCAGCAAGGCATAGGCTCAAATTTAGCACTTATAGTGAGGCACCCGGTACTTCCCAATCATTGGATGAGGTTCGGCTGGTAGATGCTTCTGGATACGAAACTGAGTATCATTATTCAGATGAAGAAGATAGTCTTCAATCAGATTTAAATGATGAGGGTGACGAAGAGGTTGAAGTTGTTACTTTAAGGAGGAAAAGTAGGTTCCCATCATATGAGCAAAATAGTGCACATCCAATATTTATTGTTGGCATGACATTTGAGGATGCAACTGAATTTAAAGATGCAATTTTAAAGTATTCTGTGGCTGAGCAAAGAGCAGTTAAATACACTAAAAATACAAAAAATTTTGTAAGAGCCAGGTGTGCCCAGACAAATTGTAATTGGATGATTTATGGTGCTCTTGATAACAAAACTGGGTCATTTCATTTGAAGAAGTATATAGATGAGCACATATGCAATATCATTTTCGAGAATAAGAGAGTGTCTAGTTCTTACTTAGCTAAACACTTCATGATTCTCATTTCTGCAATGCCTAAAATCAGTACACCTGAGTTAAAGAAATTAGTCAGAGAACAGTTGGGAGTAAATGTCACTTTGAGTCAGTGTAGAAGAACAAAGCTAAAAGTATTGAAGGAATTGCAAGGAAATTATGATAAAGAGTATGCGCAAATGTACGACTACTTGGGAGAGCTTTACACTGCAAGCCCTACAAGCAATTTTAAAATGAAAGTTGAAAGGCCACTACCAAATTCTCTACCATTATTTGATAGGGTCTACATTTGTTTTGATGCTTGTAGGGAAGGTTTTTTGGCTGGATGTAGGAAAATCATTGGATTAGATGGATGTTTCTTGAGGGGTTTGATTAAAGGTGAGTTGTTGTGTGCCGTAGGCAGAGACGCCAACAATCAAATGTATCCTGTGGCATGGGCAGTGGTAAGAATTGAGAATAAGGATACATGGAGTTGGTTTATCGAATTATTGAAGTCAGATCTCGATATGTGTAATGGCAACGGTTGGACTTTGATAAGTGACCAACAAAAGGTATGCAATGCTTCTTTATGACTCATCTAGAAATTGATTGCGACACTACAATGCTTATCAGTATTAATGTTTTGTTTTTGTTTCTTTGTTTCTTTTCTTTGGTTTTTGTCAGGGTCTCATTCCTTCTATAGCTGAACTTTTACCACATGCAGAACACAGGATGTGTGCAAGGCACATATATTCAAATTGGGGTCAAAAATACAAAGGAAAACAGTTAATGAGGCAATTTTGGAAATGTGCCAAGAGCACTAATATGTCAGATTTTGAGGTGCATAGACAAAGGTTGAAGGAAATGACTCCTCAAGGTCATGATGATCTATTCCGTATTGAGCCAAAACACTGGTGCAAAGCCTTCTTTAACACTAACATTAAATGTGATGTCATTGATAATAATCTTAGTGAAGCTTTCAATGGGAGGTGCGTGGAAGCTAGGTGTAAGGCCGTTGTGAGTATGCTGGAAGATATTAGAATTATTATTATGAATAGAATGCATACTCAGAGAGATGAATGTGCTAGGTGGACTAGAAATTATGGTCCAAGGATTGTGCATAAGTTACATCAAAATACAATTGCTAGTAGGTATTGCCATTTGATATGGAATGGAGATGAAGGATATGAAATTATGGAAGGCAATGACAAATATGTTGTTGACTTGAATTTAAAGACTTGTTCTTGTAGAGCTTGGGAACTTAGTGGAATTCCATGTTGCCATGCCATTTGTGCCATACACCATAAGAGAAATGAACCAAGTGACTATCTAGATGAGTGCTACAACAAGGCAAAGTATCTAAGTGCTTATCAATTCATGATGCCTGTAATGAGAGGGCAAAAATTTTGGAAGAAAGTTGATAAAGAAACTCCTCAACCCCCACCAATGAAGAAGATGCCCGGTAGGCCAAAAAGGAATAGAAGAAAACAACCAATTGAGCTTGTAAGAGGTGATAGAATGACTAAAGAGGGTAAACGAATGACTTGTTCTACATGTAATGTGGTTGGACATAACTGCAAGGGATGTCCTTTGAAAAAGGTATTTTCTCAACTAATTGATCATGTTAGTGCTAATCGTGTTATTTTAATATGTTGTTAATTAATGTTTACTATGTGCTTCTTAGGCCAATGCTCAAGCCAATGTGAGTACATCCAATGCTCATGCCAATGTAGGTACGGTTGAAGGTCATGCTCAATCTCAAGCTAATTCCAGTGGACCAAGGCTTGAAAAAACACTAGTAAGTTGTCATCTAACCATGTATTGTAAGTTTTATATGTGAATGTTTCATTTTAATAATGTTGAATATATATTCAGGCTAAGGCTAAGGCTAAAGCAACAACTCGCATAACTGAAGGAGGATCCATAGGCCAAGCTAATGTTTTTGCAGAGGCTAGTGCAATGCAAGACAATAGTAGGCATGCTAATGTGTCTGCTCAGGCTAGTTCAGATATAAGAGGGTGTAGCACTAGTGCAAATGTAAGAGAATGTAGTGCCACTACAATGGCCGATATAGGATGCATGGCTACTGCTGATGTAAGAGGATGTGATGGTGAGGCCAATGCTTTTGCTGAAGTTTGTTATGATCAAGGAGAATGCAACTATTTTGCTCAAGCTAGTGCAATAACTAAGGATAAACCTCAGAAAATTCCGGTAAGTAATACCTCAATCCCCAAGCATATATGTGTTGTGACTACATTCTCATGTTGAATGATTTTTTTATTATTTCAGTTTAAAAGACCTGCAATTGAAAATGAAACAATGCAAGGACAATCACAGGCAAAAAAGAAGAAGATAGTGGGGTTGGGTGTTGATACAAATCCTATGACAAACCTTCATATTCTTAATGTGAGTAATATTTTTAAATTTTCTAATAGCAATTGCTTGTCTGCTTAAGCTAAAAGCATGCTCATTCTTATGTAGCATGGCACAAGAATCTTGAACCTACCAGCTCCTCAAAAGCATGTTGTGGTAAAGCCAAAACCACTATTGCAACCCGAGGCCAGCTCTCTATCTCAATCATGTCAAGCAATAAGAGCTTCTCAAAAGCATGTTGCAGTGAAACCAAAGCCATTATCGCAGCCTAAGGTCAGTTCCCAACCTCAATCATCACATGCAACAATAGCTCCTCGGAAGCATGTTGTAGTGAAGCCAAAGCCACTATTGCAACCCGAGGCTAGTTCCCAACCTCCATCATGCCATGCAATAAGAGCTCCTCGAAAGCATGTTGCAGTGAAGCCAAAGGCACCATCACAACCTCAGGCAAGTTCCTACCCTCAATCATCTCATGCAACAACAGATCCTCGAAAGCATATTGCGGTGAAGCCAAAGCTACTATCACAATCCAAGGCCAGTTCCCAGCCTCAATTGTCTCATGCTACAACAGCTCAAAAACATGTTGCTGTAAAACGAAAGGTGCTATCACAACCTGAGGTTGGTTTCCAGCCTTAGTCATATCAAGCTACAACAACTCCTCCAAAGCTTGTTGTTGCGAGGCCATATATAAGGAAAAGCTCAAGAATTATGAATAAAGTGAAGGCTAAACCTGGACCACCGGAGACCATAGAATTGGATTGATATATTGGCTGAAATGGTGTTGTTCGGTGAATTGTGTCAATTATCAGCTAGTTTTCTATATAAGACATATGTAGCTTTTGTGTGTAGAAAATTGAAAGTGCGGATTTTGTTGAACATAACCTTTTATGCACTGAAAATGCAGGCATGTTGCTGAATAGAATAGTTATGGTCAATTATCAGTTAGTTTTTTGTTAGATACATGTGTAGCTTTTGTGCATAGAACCTTTTGTGCACTGAAAATGTAGGCATTTTGTTGAACAGGTCCTTGTTGTTGAGAAAACTCCTGGTTTTGATGTTTACAAAACATTTTATGAGTTTATACACATTATTTGAAAGGAAAGAACTCAGGAAGACATAGGCTTTAAAAGTCTACTGGTAGCAGATGATAAAGCATGAGATGTCTTAGAGTCTGACCGTACCAGACGGAAAGACTTATCCAGACTGAGATTTAAGTCTGACCGTACCAGACTGAGATCTTAAGTCTGAATGTTCCAGACTGAAAATCTAGGCAGACTCAGAACTATGGAATGTCAGACTTAAGATGAATCCACGAGATAAGATCACCAACGGTACAGTATTTCACATACCTTTTTATATATTGATTCTGTTATACTAATCTGATTGACAGGATCAATTAATGGACAACTTCCAAAGAAGAATAGAGCACTTATGGAAGCCCAGATTCTGGTTGTATGGGCAAACAGAATCTAAGGGGATCTGATCTACCCTCAACGGTCAAAATGACTTGCCTTATAAAGTCTGTCCAAGAAAGGAAAGACAAAACTCTCAAGGAAAGAGCCAACGGTCGAGTCTGGCTTGGAGAGTATTTAAGGATAGGTTGAGACTTAGGGGAGAGAAGATGAACATCATTCCAAAGCTGATTCCATTCTTCAATTGTTGTTCATAGTGCGTATTAAGTGATCTCAGTGAATTACCAAAAGAGAGTGACTTAGTGAGACAGATCATCACTGAGTACAAACACTCGAGAGTGTGTAATTATCGTTGATCATATAGTGAAATACAGCCTATTGGCTGATCGCCTGGAGAGTGGACGTAGGCTTGCCTAGAGCCGAACCACTATAAACAGTGTTTGCAATCTTCTCTAACTCTCTCTCTACTTGATATTGGTTTGTTGATAGATCAAATTTTATATATTTGCGAGAAAAATCTCTCTACACCTATTCACCCCCCCTCTAGGTGTTTATACTAGTTCTAACAGTTTTTACACGATGAGACCTCCTTCCTGGTCGAAACCCGTTTTTACACGGTGAGACTATCCTCCCCAGTCGAAACTCGTTTTTACACGATGAGACCTCCTTGGTCGAAACCCGTTTTTACACGGTGAGACTATCATCTATGGTCGAAACTCGTTTTTACATTATGAGACCTCCCTGGTCGAAAAAACCTGTTTTTACACGGTGAGACTATCCTCCTCGGTCGAAACTCGTTTTTACACGATGAGACCTCCTTGGTCGAAACCCGTTTTTACACGGTGAGACTATCATCTCCGGTCGAAACTCGTTTTTACACGATGAGACCTCCTCCCTGGTCGAAACCCGTTTTTACACGGTGAGACTATCATCTCCAGTCGAAACTTGTTTTTACACGATGAGACCTCCTCCCTGGTCGAAACCCGTTTTTACACGGTGAGACTACTCATCCTCGGTCAAAATCAGTTTTTACACAGAGAGACCTCCTTTCCCGGTCGAAACCGGTTCTTACACAGTGAGACCTCCATTCAAGTCAAAACTAGTTACCATGTAATAAGATTTTCTCATCTCAGTTTTTGAAAAAAAAAAAAAAAGAGAGGAAAAAAGATCATGCATTCACATCATTATCTCATACGCAGCCCCTGATCATCATCGTTCATGGACAAAATTTAGGTGTCTCTCATCTTTGAAAGGAATCTCCTTGAGCTCCCATTCAAAGAGGGGCAGCTGTTGACACTTAAATTTTGGCGATTTGTTTTAGTATTTATTGAAAAAATTAGAGATTAATTCTAATTCCTTAACAAAAAAATTCTTTCATTAAAATGGCATTGCATACAGACATTAGGAGCATTTGCATCACTAGTTTTAAAATTAATTTAAAAAAAATCGAAATTAAAAAAAAGGAGAGGAAAAAGACGGGTCCGGGCTGGGCTTGCCTTTTCCTTCTTTTCCCCTTGCATGGGCTCAGCCCATTTCCTTCTTCTTTTTTCTTCCTTTCCCGGCCCGGCCGTCCGCTTTCTTCTTGCTTCTTTCTCCTCCACGCGTGGGACCTGCAGCAGAAAGCAGAAGGCAGCAAGTCAGCATAGCAGCAGCGAGTCAGAACAGCAGCAGAGCAGAAACAGCAGCAAGTTAGCAGCAAAAACTCAGAGCAGAAGGCAGCAAGTCAGAGCACGCGAGCAAGCAAAAAAGAGGAGAAGGGCAGCAAAGGGGAAGGGGGGCGAGTGAAGAGAAAAAGACGAAAGCTAAGAGAGCAAGGGAGGGAGGGAGAGAGCAAGAGAGAGCCGAGTGCTGTTCTAAAAAAAAACCAGAAAAGAAAACAGAGGAACCAGTGAGGAGAAAAGAGAGAAGAAGAGACGGAGAGAGGGAGCTCGAGAAGAGGCTGAACCTGAG
>CM026411.1:8686119-8698126 GCA_014858505.1 Corymbia citriodora subsp. variegata
ATTCAGACAAAAAGAAACTTGCAACTTACCACATGAATGATCAATTCTTTGTACATGAACCTGTAGTTTGTTAAGAGTATGAATGCGTCTTCACACTAATTCATATTCATAAGATATTATAATAAGCTTTTGGCTTGCATGATCTTTCTCTATTAGCATTTTGCGTCTTAGAGTTCATTGATCATTGTTGAATTGCACATACCAAAACGTGATTCTGATTAGGTTTTTCTCAAGTTCATATGCAGTTCTCATCCAAAATATACATTATAGATATCATTGAGGTTGGTAGATGTCAAGATCGATATTTAATACACACTTCATAACACATCAATACTAGATTAGTAAACAAAAGAATCAAATCTCAGTCTTCAGTCAAAAGTGCCGCTCTGATGGCATATTGAACATAAACTAGTCTTCATGTTTTAGATTAAGACAGGTAGTCTGATCATATAACTCACATCAAATACTAGGAGAATCATGGTCTTGCATCATGCGAGCTCCATCAATTCTTTGTTATGTCCTTGTCCAACTCTCGCCATAATAAGAAGAGATGAAGCTACCAGTCCATCATTTGTGTCCCATGTTTATCACCCAAATGGGCAAATAAAATTAGGGTTTGCTTTTGTATCCCCCATCCAACATGGAGTTGGTGGTCAATTTGAACATTCTAAATCTGTTTTGGGGCCTATTTGAAATGATCCACAAAAATGACTATTTACCAATATGTGTCCCCCAAAAAAAAAAAAGCTGACGTGAATTGGGCTATTTCAGAAGGGGGCTTCTTTAGTTTCTTTCCCTTCTCTTTTAACTTATAATGGATCACAATATAGATTAGATTGTAAGGATATCGAGTTAAGAGCTTGATCTAGCAAGAGCATCATGAAGCATATCTTCATTAATTGAGATGATTACTAGTGGAGTTGTTTATGTAGTAGATGAAATTATGCACTAATCCTGATGTGGAATGTCCTAAATTAGACGATAATTTGATTGTCCATTCAATTATCCAATTCTATGACAGGAGAAGGCAAACCAAACTAAAGTTTGGGATGGTTTTGATTAGTTGATGGATATTCCATTTTAAATTAAACAAAACACCTAAAATATTCTTAAGAAACGAATATTAACATTCAAAATTGCCTTAAGCTTTTTATAATTCCTGAATGTCAAAATATTATTTTTTTGCTTTAGAAAGAAAAACAGTAAATTACCTTCTTGAATCGAAGTTTGATTTTTTTTTTTTTGCTTTTTTTTTTAATTTTCATGGGAATTATCTAATCATTTTGGTTGATCACTAATTAGAAGTGATTTTACGGGCCATGGGTCATGACAACACCTCTAAAGAGCACCCCACTTGCGCTTGTTCAAACCTTGAGCCTTTCGTCATCTGATATAATCCAAAATTTAATTTTTATTAAAAAAAGTCAGCTATGAAACTTGGGGACAAATCTTTAACAATCGTTTTTGCTTTCCTCGTCTCGCCAGCTGTAGTGTCTAGTGGGACGCATGTTTGACCATTAAATTAAGAATATTTTAGGGATTAATTGCACCATTAAATTAAACTAGTTCCATTAAGTGAAGACAAGAAGAATGTTGTTGAAGCAAGCTCTTACATTAATCAATAGATTAAACGATAGTTTGTGACTGCATATTCGCACGTTCCGCAGCAATCGTCCTGGTCCTCCACTAATTAAAAGAAAATTTTGAATCGTCAATAAATATGTAATTCAATGAGAATGGGAACAAAAAGGGCAGAAAAAGGGAAGATGACATCTGTTATTAGCTGAGTTTTGTATTATATGGAGAGGGTTTTATTTGATTCTGTTCTGCTTGCAAACAAGATTAGTTAGTTGAGGAAACTATAAGATAGACAAATCAACAAAATTAGGCGGATGTCTAATTGATCGGAACGATCAACTCATAACAATATGTAAAATTGAGATAAACAGTTAAGTTAGTAAGGAGTACATCACTATTTTCTTTTTCCTTTCTTTTTCTTTTAATTATCTAAAATTATTGTCCTTTGTTTTTTATTTTTTATTTTTTATTTTAGTGTACAAGAAGCATTATCCACCACAATTGTGGGACGAAGTGTGGCGTCTAGAGAAAATTGGGAAAGACGGAAAATTTCACAAGAAGCTTTCCAAAGCAGGGATTAACACTGTCCAAGATTTCTTGAAGCTGTCTGTTGTGGACCGAAATAGGCTTAGAGCGGTACTTATACTATTCTTATCTTCTTTGAATTTCTCTCATTTTTCCTTTCAAAGTTTGCTTCTTTAATTGGAGATTAATTAACTTTTTAAATTTTCTAAAAAAAAAAAACAGATATTGGGAAATGGAATGTCTGAGAAGGTCTGGGATGCAACCATAAAACATGCAAGGACCTGTGAGACGGGCAACAAGCACTACGTTTACCAACAGCCCAACCTCAGCCTCACCTTGAATCCAATCTGTCAAGTTGAAAGTTTTGTGGCCAATGGGCAAATCTACACCCAAAGGGACCTCGCAAACAACATCATCAGGGTATGCATTGAATCTTATCAGATAGTTTCATGCCCTAGCTCAAGTTTTGTAGAGCCATGTTGTTTAACTTATGAATGTTATAATGTGGTATATGCAGCCCCAAATTGAGAATTTGGTCAGAGACGCTTACTCACGTTGGAGCAAACTGCAAGAGGTTGACGGTCTTGTCTTCCCTGAAACAGCTCAACCTACACTAGGTATCACATAACATCTGATTTGTCTATTCAATGCATATTAATCTTTTTTTATTACCCAATTTAAAATATGATGTGCTTAATTCAGGTGAGATGGAGGGTCAATGCCCCGCACATTATAACGTGGAAGATAAAGCCTTTGGGGAGTTCCTGCCTAGCCATCCTGCACAGCTTGGGGCTAGCAATGATTGGCAGATAAGCTCAGCGTTTCCGGCCACCCCTTTTGAGCAGGCGATCGGGTACAACAGCATCCCGGAGACATCGTCGTCTGATGATGGGAACAGTCTTGCACTCCCAAGGTCTTTCATGGATGGGATCTAAATTAGGGTTTGATATGATGCACTGAGGTTGGGTGTATATATAGTCAATCATGGAAAGAGGGAATCGCCATGTGAGGCAAGCAGTTGTAGTTGGGGGCCGTGGCGAAAAGAGTCGCAGCAGTTCGAAATGGACCTGGAACCAGCAACCGAGGCCGTCTCGCACAAGAAATGCATCTCCATGTTTAGGTAATTTTTGCAAGGGCTGCTCCTATGCGGACCAGCATTTCTTGCCAAACTTGATGTTCAAGTGAACATCAAGTTTTGGAGGACGAATTCAAATCGGAGCTTTGGACAGGCTGTTGAGATTTGCTCCAAAAGTCATGAGGTTCTTAGGTTAATATGTCAAATCCCATGACAAATGTTAGCAATGACCCTAGTTTAGTGCTGTAGGTGGCAAGCAAAAGTGGAAAAGTAAAGCAGCCATCTTTCGTACTTGTTTATGATATTATTTACAGAGTAATAAAGTATGCGCATGATATTGAAGACCTCGAGGGCCGTGTCCTTTAACCTTTTGTACTTTTTAATCCATTTCAGATTTTGGGATTTTGTTTTTGTTGTCATTGTCATTGCATTATTTCCGAATGCCTGTGTTTTGGAAGCTAGCTAGTAGCTATCTTTGACGTTAGAGATACTTGTAAGAAATGTTCTTGAGTTTTGTCTTTTCTCTCTTTTTTTTCTATTAAGGACAAGATAGAAAGTGTTTGGAATCAAGTTACTATAAGTGTTGCCACTTTCTTAGGACAGTTACTTGGCCATTATAATTTTTTTTTTTGATTACTTAAGTGCCACAATTGATAAAAATTGTTTATTTGAATAGCATTAGTGATTTGTATGGTTGGAAATTCCGACATAATATTATTTTAATATAAATAGGTCAACGTAACTTGTCGAAAAAATGAGATCAATAAAAGCATGCATAAACAATCTGTGGCCCTTTAATTGCCCCAAAGTGACTTGAAGAGAAACTTTAACTTGGAGAAGAAAAGATGTTGATTGCATTTATGAGCTACGACGTCTGAGTATCGATTACCTCTCAAAGGAAGAAGAAAAGAAAACCACAACGTACTATAGACTGTTGTAGAAATTTGTCCATGAAGGAAATTACTCAATTGGAAAACAAAGGAAAAATCATTCGGTTAGGCAGGAGAAAAGAGTGAAACCAAAGTCCGATCGGCGTCTCGGTTCGGCCCGATGCTTTCCCTTTTGTCACGAGGGAATAAAGTTGGATTAGTATTGAGCAGTCTTCTTTTTTTTTTCTTTTTTTTGCTGGATTTTGTCCCATGTTTAGGGACTATAATTATGGAAAAAAACAGGGGAAGTACGTGCAACAAACGCCGTGTGGGCCTTCTAGGCTGCGATCTGGCAGTGGATGACGCCGGCCCAAAAGCACCAGCCCTCAGCCCATGACGTGTTTGTCGGCAACTCGAAGCCCACGAAGTCTTACACCCTGACCCAGTGGCCAGCCGGGTCGGATACCACCATGAACGTCCTCTGTCTAGGATGAGGTCCACGGCAAACGGCGACAGTGAGCACTTGAACAACATGATTTCCCCATTCTTGTACCGCCTCAACTTGATGGGCGTCGGCTGCAAGGAGGCGGAGGCTCGACATCGAGAGAGAGAGAGGATGCACTGTCATTTAAGAAAATGGATGCACTCAAGTGAATATATATTATCGATGTAGCACTGGAGAATTATAAAAAAGAGAGTTATGGCTCTAGTTATTATGCTTAAATAAATATTGTACGAAAATTATGTCACTTATAATGTCTTTATCATGAAGTATTTGAACATGAGCTATGTTGGTTAATTGACAAATCTATAGTGCTTCGATGAAGTTATTTGTGCGAGCGTGATATAGGCAACTGGCACTGTTTGAAAAATCTCAATTTCGATCAATTTGCTTTCTCACGTATCGCTAATCAATATACCGTATATATCACAGAGTAATCACTCCTACAAGAATTGGAATTCTATAAATTTAGGAGAATAAATTTACGCGACCATGGAGGTTGTAACCTTCCTGAACTCCCTCACACCGGTGCTGGTGTCGCCTGTGAGTGCTTCGATACAGGGGACCGAGGCAACGGCGAGGTTAGAATTGGGTCGGAGGATCTGTGATTTTTAACAAAAACATGAAGGGAATTTCATTTATACAATGATCATTGGATAATTTTGGCGATGTATGTACACGTGAATCAATTATTTGGCTGTCGGAGTATGAAGCATTATAAGACGATTAACTTCGAGATGTAGATAGGTATAGAGGATCCGAATCCTTCTTGTGAAATATTCCCATGACAAAAGAAGGGGAAAAGTATCAAAAGATTATAAGCCTATTATATTTATGTTAATTGGGTTCTCATTCTTTTAATTGTGTAAATTTAGGTGTAAATCTTTTTACATTATTCCGATTGAGTTCAACTAGTTAATTTAATCTGGAAATTACTGTTGTTGTCGTTGTTGGAAAATCTAAGAATATGGACATTTTATAAATTTTTTGGTTTTTTTTGTTACTGTCGCGACCTACTAAAATTAAATTTTTGTGAAAATAATAATAATAGGTTTAAGGGTATTGTTAATTTCAGGCCGACGGCCCTTAATTAACTCGGGCTCTCCCAAGCCCATACCCCGCGTGACGTTGGATATTCACAAAAATATTCAAACAAGGAGTCGCCACTAGTCTATTAAGGTCGACTAGAAACCGAGCGAGGCATGGGAGTGTGTCTCGCTTTTTACGTAACCAGAGAGTCTAGGGTCGGGGACTTGATTACGTTAGTCGCATGACTAACGCCCTTTCGGTACCTAACTTAATTGTGTATTAGTGTGGTCATGGCAACACGTTCAAAAAAGCCTATTGTAGAGCCCTAAAGGCTTATTCAAATTTGGTCATTTTTTCTTTTTCAAGGGTTTTCTGAATTTTTACAATTTTTTCTGATTTTTCTGAATTTTTTGAATTTTTCTGGATTTTTTGGATTTTTTGGATTTTTTTAATATTTTTAATATTTTTAAAATTTTCCGAAATTAAAGAAAACAAGATTTTAAGATTTCTGGATATTTTCTGACTTTTCTGAGAATTTAAGAAAACATTCATTACTGTTTTTTGGAATTTTCTAATCTTTTTTAAAATTTTTTTTGAAATTTTTGAATATTCGAAAAAAGGAATAAAGTAAATTAAATTAAATTAAACTTTTAAACCCTTTCCGAAATTTAAAAAAAAACATTTTTTTTAACTTTTAATGATTTTTCGAAATTTTTTTTCTTAATATTTTTTAATATTTAATTTTTTCGAATTTTTGGATTTTTTTTATTAATTAAAAAGTAATTCGGACCGGGTCGGGAGACCCGGCCCTACTAAACCGACCCGGACCCTATCGGTCCGGGCTGGGCTAAAGAAACCGGGCTGGCTGAAGGGCCCGGTTGAATTTTTAAAATGGCCCATTAATTAACAAAAACAGAAATTAAGACAGCCCATTTCTAATTCATAAAAAATTGGCCCAAACTCAGATTGGGCCCACATCAAACAATCAGCCTAAATTCATGCTAGGCCCACTCAATATCAGCACAATCCACAATTTAATTGAGACCTGAATAAAAACAAGCCCACATAGCAAATTAAATATAAACCCGGCCCGATCTACTTCTACTAACCCAATAACCTAACCCTACCCGTTTGTACCTTACCCGACCCGGCTGTTGACCTGGATCGGAGTTGCTGCTCCTCTCCTCTGCGGCGCTGATGGGGACGGCCGAGCATCGACCGGCGAGGCCATGGCGAGCGGCGGCGGTCCNTAGCTCCTGCTCCGGTTCCGACGAGGTGCAATGGCAGACGATGATTGATGACTGGACCTCCGCCGACGGTCAACTGCTATCTCGCCTCGCCTTTCTCTCTCGGGCTCACTCTCATCGAAACACTCTCCAAAAACCCAGAACACCAGCCACCTCCCTTCGCCAATTCTTCCCTCTGCGGCCTCCCTAGAAAACCCAGAAATCGGCCTCTCTCGCCCGATTCTCTCTCAGATCTGTTCTCCTTGCGGCTCTCTCTTCCTCCTCAGATCTGGATCGTCACCGCCATCTGAGGAGGTTCTCTCCGAACTGCTGTCGTCGGTTTTCTCCTTCTTTTCTTCGATCTCTCTGCCTTCCGCCGCGTGACCGCGCAGCAAGGGAATCTTCCCTTGCTGGCGTCACGCGGCTGACGTCAGCCGCGGTGGGGGAGTCACGCTAGAACGGCGTTGTCGGCCCCTCCCTTCTCCTCCGCTCCTCCTCCTTTTTTCCTGTCTTCTTCTCCTCTCCGTCCATCCCTGTGCATGTGAATGGGGGGAGAACAGAGAAAGGAGACGGGCCCTAAAGAAAAATAACAAAGATGGGCCCCGGGCCAGAAATAAAGAGAAGTGGGCCAAAATGAAACCCAAGGGGATAGGCCCAGGGAGAGATTGTATTAAGGCCGAAATTTTGGGAAAAAGGAGTGGGCCGGACTATGCTGGCCCAGCCTAATTTTTTCTTTTTTTTCTTTTCTTTTTTTTCGATTTTTTTTATATAATTTTTTATCTTTTCTAGAAATTAATATATATTTATATATGCAAAATAGATGGGCATTTAAAGCAAAACAAATAAAAATTCGGGTGTCAACAGTTACCTTCTTTTGGACCAAGGACAGCAAAGTTTCATGGCCTAAGTAGCACTAACATTGGCATGCAATATGTAACACAACACAACATGACACGTCAATATGTTTTTTTTTTTTTGGTAAAGGACACGTCGATATGTTGTTACTAAGAAAATAGAGAATTTTGATATATTGGGACATATTGTATATTAAATATATATTTATATATATGATAAATTATCATCTTTATAATTATTTTAATTAAATTAATTTGATTCAAATTCATAAATAAAAAATAAAAAAATAGAATGAATTTACACTAAATCACTAATCCATAATTTGTTAATATCATTTATTGTTTTAATTTGACAAATTTAACTCCATTTTAATAATTCATAAAACTTGGAGGAGAAAAAACAAACAATCCACATTTTGGATTTGTGTGCTAGAGTGTGTCAAAAAGGAAGAGAAAAAGAAACTTGTGAGGGTGAATTTGTGTCACAGGAAATGAGAGTTAGAAAAGAAGAGAAGAGAAAATTATATTTTTATTCTTTCCCCTTTATTATATTTTTATATTTTTACATATTTACATATTGACCACTCATTTATTGTAATTTTTTAAAATTGACCCCATGCATGTCGAAAGAGTTGTTTTTTACACCTGTTGACTAAGTGTCGGAAAGTGTTTGACATGAAACAAAAGGCTCTTGGAGAATGTCGATGGTTCTTAACTCACGACCCTCACCAATTTGTGTTGCCCTTGCTAGATCTAGGTGTTGTAGTCTTGCCCAAATTGAGCGAGACTTGTAGTGCCCTTGCTTGGCCTAGATATAGGAAAAGGACTATGCACCCTCACTTTGGCTGGTGAAGGTGTCGTGACCTTTGTTTAAGCTTTCATTAGCTAAAGCAAAGGCATCAAGCAAGGGTTGTGATAGCCTCACTAGCCATAGCAAGGGCTTGCGAGCCCTCACCTAGTGGCCAGTGAGGGTTGCAACACCCTTGAGGGTTGTCGGCCCTTAGTCCAAACAAAAAAAGAGTAAAGAAAAGAAAATAAAAAACCAATTTTTTTTAAAAAATGCACACATTAGTATTGTTCGTATCACGTAAAATTACCAAAATCCATGGAATTCATTTCCTGCCTAAATTGGCCATGATAACTCAATTCACAAAATATAAAAATATTTATAACTAAATTAACATAATTAAAATGCTTATAACTAAATTAACATAAATATAATATGTTTATATATATATTTTTGAACTTTTGCCTAGGAGGAGGGATGAAATCCAATAAAGATGTTTTCAAAGTCAAGACTAATAATAGTCAATGGGGGATATTTCCTCACCTTCCAAGAGTCTCATATTTATTTTTCTTGGGTGCAAGCTGATGTTAGTTGAAGTGGAGACAAAGGGCAAATTCCACAGTCGCAGTTGCCCGGTCCTATAGAGTCAGACTCAGAAAGAGAGAGAGAGAGAGAGAGAGAGAGAGAGAGAGAGTAAAACAGAGAATTCAAGGGGCAGCTCCTTCTCCCTCTTATCCAAGTCATTTCTGCCAAGGTTCTGGGAAACCAAGTTGCAGTTTCCTCATTACCCAACTTTGGACTCTTGAGTTATTTTCTTTCTACAGACTTTAGAAATAAAATCGGACCGTCAATACCTAAAACAATTCAACTTTCCTTCGGACTCACGTCGACTTAAAAAAATCACCCATAACGACTTACACATCGAATTCCGACATTTCAAGCAACACAATCATATTTGTCATTAATCAATCCCAAGTCACTTGGACCGACACGACACGGCATGAAATATTATGGGGTCTAATGGGTGATTAATGTTAATACCTAATCAAAACTCTCTTGTAAAGCTTTAATAATTTCCGAGGCCAAAACCACATGTACCAAAAAGACAAATAAGATAAAAGGACAAATATCACAAAAAATCCTAAATCATGCCACTTGTGACAATTTTATCATAAATTTTTTTTTGTGTTATTAAAAACCCAAAATTATGCCATTTATGATAATTTTACCATAATTTTTTTTATGCTACTAAAAACCCCAAATTATGCAATTTGTGACAATTTTACCCTAATTTTTTTTGTTACAAAAAATCCAAATTATGCCGCTTGTGATAATTTTACCTTAAACTTTTTTTTATGTCATAAAAAACCCTAAACTATGACACTTATGACAAATTTACCTTAAACTTTTTGGCTGAATGACATTTTCGTCCTTTTTTTTTTTTTTTCCCTTCTCCTTCCTGGCCTGCGTCAAAGTTGACGAGGGCTGCCCTCACTCACCCTTGCCAAAGTCAGGTGAGGGTTGCCCTTGCTAGGGCAAGCGAGATTAGCCCTCATTGACTCCGATGTTGACAAGGGCGGCCATCACCAACTTCCCTCTGACGGCCATGGTAGAGGGAAGGAAGGAGAATGAACAAAAAAGAAAAAAGAAAAAGAGAAAATTGAAAAGGAAGAAAATGCCCTTTAGCCAAAAAGTCTGGGGTAAAATTGTCATAAATAATATAGTTTAAAGTTTTTTGTGGTATAAAAAAGTTTATAATAAAATTTTCACAAGTAACATAGTCTGTGATTTTTTGTGGCACAAAAAAAGTATAGGGTAAAACTGTTATAAGTGGTTTAATTTGAGATTTTTAGTGATACACAAAAAATTTAGGATAAAATTATTATAAGTCACGTAGTTTAGAAATTTTGGTAACATTTATTCAAGATAGAATGATAAAAAAAAGAGGAGGAGACGGCAGGTGCCGCGTGTAAAGTTCAGATACTATATACACAGTCGCGCTTTCAAGGAAAAGACGCTGGCAAGACCGTGGGACGACAATCCAACACGATAGGGACCAAGACAAAAACATCCGGTCCGAGGGCAATCTGGAGATTTCATATTTCCTCGCGGGGTTCGAGGAAAATGACGGGAAATTACGAGGAATTGAGGGACTCAGTCAGTAAAATTGACTTCTCTTTTTTCAATTAGGGCGGGGAGTCGTTAAAATATTCAGTATAATATTATGCAAAAATCGAGCAGCGAAGAAGACCCGCGCGACTCACGACCGGGTCCCGGTCTGATCCGAAGTGCGTGGCATGCGGGCCGACGCGGACGCGGACGCGGGTCCGGTTCGGATCCCAGAACGGGCCGGAAGAAGGAAGGAAGGAAGGTGGGACGAAGGTGCGTGCCCCCGTTGTTGCTGCGAAACTCCGACCGAGTTTCCGAGAATTGGGAGAGAGAGCCGCTTTGAAAGAATCAAAAGGGTTTGAACTTTCAATTTTAATCCGTTAATAAAAAGGAATTTGATGTTTGTAAGTCACGTGTACACACGTGGAACATCGAGACGGGTCGGGGACGGTCTGTTTAAAGACGGTACGACTTGCCTCGGTTTCGTCGGACTTGGACCAAGCCCCTCGATGAATCAGGCGGAGATGTCGTGAAATTTAGTGGGGTCATTGCCAATTGTTCAATATAAATTGAATCTATCAGTTGAATGTGCAATTTAATATATACTCTTGATTTGATACCATGTGACATTTTATAGGATTATTGTCAACTATTTTAAAAATTTAAGTTACTAGATAAATGCGCGATTTAATGTTTAATTACTTTAACGGATGTCTTATCCAAGTTCCAGCAAATGATATTGAAATGTCGAGTTGCCCATGATTGTTAACAAGCTTGTTCCGATAGAGCTTGTAATTATGCGTGTGTTCTACTCTTACTCTCACAATAAAGTATCGTTTGGTTTATTGGTAATGGCCACTCTAAATATCATATACTAATACTGGAAAATAAAAGGATTCGAACTCGCGAAAGTATATTATGATATTGTATTAGATTAACCATGACTTCTCCCTCGATATCCTTTCTCAGGGTAGTTATAACCCTTTTCTTTTTTAATTATTGCTTTTCATAATTTTAATAATCCTACGGCCAAGGGATAATTGGTACTTCTTGTTGACAAGTCATGGGATCTTGTGCGGCTCATTGCATAGTCCTCAACCACCACAAGTAAAGCCGCAAAAGGAATGAGATATTTCTTGGAAATGGACCTTTCGACACATCACAAAAAGTAAGCAAAATTTATAATTAATATTTTAAAATTATGATTGCAACATATAGTCATATCTACACGAATGGTGACAAAGTCATGACATTCGTCTAAGATATATATTCGTCCCTTTCCTCGAGCTACAGTCTGACCATGACTGATTTGATTTGATTTAATTTTCATTGCCACACAAGCTAAGACACAATTAGGCAAAAAAATCGGGAAATGGGAAACTAAAAAGAATAGAGTTATTTTTTAATAAAAATACCACCAAAATTATGTCCATTATAACACATTTATCTCAAA
>CM026411.1:8703787-8741925 GCA_014858505.1 Corymbia citriodora subsp. variegata
TTTTCTAATTCCTAATCATTATAGCATCTTTAATTAAAAAAACAAAAACAGTAAATCACCTTCTTGAATCGAAGTTTGATTTTTCTTTCTTTCTTTTTTCCATTTGGAATTATCTAGCATGATGGTTGGGGTCATGATGGGTCTGACATCAAACGAGGATAGCACCCACTTTCACTTTTTCAAGACTTGCGTGCCTTTCATCCTTCTAATCAAATCCGAAATCCCAAACTTTAGCAATAAAAAAAAATCCCTAAATTCCAAAATAAATAAAAATTTAAAAAGAAAATAAGCCAGCTATGAAACTTGGGGACAAATCTTTCTGACTTCTCCTTTTTCTACAATTCAACCATCATTTTGCCTTGGCCGTTTCGCCGGCTTGTAGGGCCCGGTGGGCAACGCGTTGCTTGACCATTGAATTATAAGCTAGCTTCTTCTTATTTTTCTTTTTAAAGAGTTATTAGACTTATTAAACTAAGCTACAAGAAGGGTGTTGTGCAAGCAAGCTTTCTCATTAATTAATAAGTCAAAAGATACTCTGGTGACCCCGCATATTTGCGTGTTTCACCGCACTCGTCCGCGTCCTCCCCTAATGAAAAGGAAAAAGATTTTAAATCAAGTCAAGTCAATTATTGTGCAAGTTGATGGAGATGAGTATGGAAAGGGACAGAAAATTAGAAGATGACGTCTTTTCATTAGGTGAAGTTTTTTATTGGTTGCAGAGGGTTGGTTCTCTTCCACTTGCAAACAAGATTAGCTAGTTGGAGAAAAATTATAAGATAGGTGAATCGATCAAATTAGTCGGATGCTTGAATCGGCTGGAATAATTTAACCCGTGATATTATATGAATCGAGTTAACTAGTTAAGTTAGTATGGAGTAAACCCCTATTTCCTTTTTCTCTTTTTTTGTTATTGTTGCTATTTATTTCATTGTCTAAAATTATCTTCTTTTTTGTTTTGTTATTAAAGTGTACAAGAAGCATTATCCACCACAGTTAGGGGATGAGGTGTGGCGTCTAGAGAAAATTGGGAAAGAAGGAGCATTTCACAAGAAGCTGGCTGAGGAAGGGATTAAGACAGTCCAGGATTTCTTGAAGCTCTCTGTTGTGGACCCAATTAAACTAAGAGGGGTACTTGTACTATTCTTTTTGCCTTCTTTTAATTTATCTTGTTTTCACCTTTCAAATTTTGCTTCTTTGATTGGAGATTAATCACTTCTTTTATTTTCTTAAAAAATAGATATTGGGAAATGGAATGTCTGAGAAGGTCTGGGATGCAACCATAAAGCATGCCAGGACCTGTGAGAAGGGCAACAAGCACTACATATACCAAGGGCCCAACTTCAGCATCAACTTGAACCCAATCTGCCAAGTTGAAAGGGCTGTATATAATGGGCAAGTCTACACCCACAAGGACCTCTCAAATAGCATCATCAGGGTAGGCTTTGACTCTCTAAAATCATCTTATGCCCTAGCCCAAGTTTTGTAGAGGCATGTATGTTTATTTTATAACTCTTCAATATGGCACTTGCAGCCCTTAATTGAGACCTTGGTCAGACAAGCTTACTTGAATTGGAGCACATTGGAAGAGATTGAGGTTCCTTACTACCCTGAGACAGCTCAACTAACACTAGGTACCACATGGTATCTAATTTGTCTATGTAATCCATATATATATGTATACACCATATATTTTAATACCCAATTTATAATATGGTTTTTAATTTAGGTGAGGTGGAGGATCAGTACTCCACACATTACCACCTGGCGGATAAAGCTTATGAGGAGTTCCAGCCAAACAATCATGTACAGATTGGGGCTGGTGCTGATTGGCAGATAACCTCAGCATTTGTGACCACCCCTTTTGAGAATCCTATCAGGTACAGCATCCCAGAGGCATCATCCTCATCTGACGGTAACAGTCTCGCACCTCCAAGGCCTTTCATGGATGGGAGGTGAATTAGGGTTTGATTTGATGCACTGAAGCTTGGTGTATATATAGTCAATCATGTATGTGAGGCAAGCAGCTGCAGCTGGAGCAATAGCATACAAGGGATGTCTTTCCCCTTTTTGTTCTGTCAGTTTTTAGGCATAGAATAATGCTTTTGGTTCAACTTAGGGAACTCAATTTGCTTTAGTTTTGAATAACTCAATATCAAATAGAGTGACTGTTAAATTTCAAGCAGCTGGCTTACTTTCTCTTTTCCCTGAAGCTGATCGGCAGCTGACGAATCTCCATCACGAATGCTATCTCTATGCAATCTGGAATAAGTTCGGTTTTTCTTGTACTGCGGTTCTCAAATGGCATTTTCGTCTGCTGTTTGTACCTCGTTCATTTGGGGCCCTCGGTTTCATTACTTAAGATCTTGGCAATTCTTCATCTTTCATTGCGAATTTTGTCCTTGGACCACCCTAAGTAACCGTCCACCAGAAAATGACATTCTTGTCAAATGACGATATACCTCTAAGGTTCGGCCATTATAGTAGACGATTTGAGATATGATACCAAAACTGCAATGAATTACAACGGTAGGCTCTTATAACAAGAGAAATCCTAATTACAGGAATCAATCCCTATGCTCCTGCAATATTCTTACACGACAACTGGATTAGGGAATGATACTGCAGTATCGTACCCTTAACACCGTTCCTACTTCAGTTAATTTCTTCTATCTTGATCCATTCTATGGGGCCAAATGACTGTGTTCTGTTTCTGCTCCATGTTTGTCGTGACTCTCCCTCAAAGGTTGGGATTCGAGGGAGCGGGTTCAGTGATTTGCCAAGAGGGAACAGGTGGTCCCTCAGAAAGAGTGAAGGCATACATTTTCTTAGCTTGCTTGAGCTCCTGCAGTTGATTGAAGTTCATACACAGCTTCACGCTTACTTTTATTTCATATCATCAGGAACACAAAGAGAAGACTGATAACGCATTGCCGAAAATCCCACGTCTCAGACTTTCAAAATCCCTTTCGCAGCCTGCTCTTCTTCCACAAACGCCCCTCAGTCACATTAGACTCTGAGCGGTGCCTCTTATCAGAATGTCACACACGAAAAGACCCGGTTCAGCAATTTGAGCAAACAGTTGGAGAGCATCACCAATTGTGCCCGAGAAGGCGATCGTGCTGGCAAAGATGGGCTCTCAAGGAGCTGCGCGGTCTAATTTGAAGCCTTTGAAGATAAGGGAAGCATGGATCTGCCTCAATGTCCGTAGATCTATCCAGTTTCGCCATAGGCTCGACTGTTGGAGGCGGAGGGTGCTCCAGTCGTTGGTTCTCTTCCTGATCGTTACATGTAGTACTCTGTTTGTAATGACAAAAACAGAGTCGCTTCTTCACTGTCGTATTTCCAGAAACCTTGAATCAGGCAAAGCTCATTTAGAAGCTTCTTTAAACTGAAAGCATCCTTATCACAATTGGCGTTTTTTTTTTCAATTAAGCTCAGAATGATGATACTTTGAAGCTTTGAAGCTTGGTCGTTAGGGCATTGAAGATGAAGCTGAGGGGTGTTTGTGGAAGAAGAACAGGTGACTCAGAAAATGAATTTATGAAAATCGGAAACGTAGACCCACCGGGACACTTGACAATCAAGGAGTGAAGAGGCCCGTGATCTCGTGACACTAGTAGGGTTATTCCATCTGGACTAGCTTGGATCAATGATTTGGTTTAGTTCTTAGGAGTGTCGGTCTGATTCTTGATTTTTAAAAGTGAAACTGGTGTTCAGCTGGTTTGGTTCATAATTCAAAGAAGAAATTAGATTGAACCAACAACATATATATATTTTTTATTCTTCAAAAAAATTAGTAAAATGTGAACTAAATAATAGCTCGTTCAATGATACTCTAAGTTATGGCGCAATACCTCTTTACTAATTATCGCTTCTATCAATATTTTAAGTTTTACTACTTTCTCTCTTGTGGTGCATAGTCATAAGTGGCTGCTTTCATTGAATTGGACCGGATCGGACTAGAAACAATAGTTTGGTCCAGTCAAGTCTCCGATTCTCAAATTGGAAACCCGTCCTTTTGATTTGATTCTTGGTTCTATTTTGGAACCGGGAATGGACTATCCCTAAATGTTAGAGAGATTTGGAGCCCTTTAGAATGATGATAAGGTGTCCTGGTGATGTGAGGAGTGAACCGATTTTGCAGGCTGGGCTGGACTCTCTGGGCTCGGGCTTGCCTCGATCTTCACTTAATCCTACTTTTATGCTTGAAAAATTTGACGGGCCAAGAAATTTATTCTTTTTTTTTGGGTTGGACAAGAAATTTAGTTTAATCGGCTAGAATTGGGCCGAAAATGTCTAAACGGGCTTTATCATAAAAGTCACTCGATCTCTCGGCGTAGACCGGCCTCCGGTCCAGCGAAATTCTCCTAAATGGGGCTAAGGGTCTCTAAATTTTATTGTCCCTAGTTCACGAATTAGTTTTCCTTAAATGAGATGGAAGGTGTTTTACTAAAGCGAGAGCTCGTGGCATCGTCTACATCTGATGCATCCTTCGTTCTACTATAGCAAATTTCACGGTTGATCAAAACCCGACAATCGAACTGCGCCGACTAATGCCGCCTGCATGGTGCATTACTGTAGCAAGGGAAAACTAGGAAGACCAGAAGCCATGGCTGTTACATCAGATTGCTCTTTAATTCTCGAGTTGTTTTAGGCAAAAATCCAACCAGAGCTCTTCAGGCAATGCTGTTGGATGGTACAAGCAAGACATTCGGAACGCCACAGAAGTCGATGTCGAATCATTTCGTGGTCTGGAACCTACCCTTAAAGAGAAAGGCTAAGCTCCTCATACTCAAGTCAGGATAGAGAACAAAGAAGAAACTGTGCCAAGTACTCTTGTCTCATACATAGAATATTCACATCTCAAGAAAGATGCTCAGTATGGAAGAATATGATAACAGACAAGGGAAAAATATCACAAAATATCATAATGTGGTTATCCTCTTTATTTCACTCATACGCATTGCCTCACTACTGTACATATCAGCTATCTTCAGAAGATTTCGTCTCCTGTAATGGCAACCTAACCACTGGCATTGGGCGTTGAATTATCGCTCAGCCATTTCACCGTGACTGAATCTGGCGAAAGAGTTAATGGATTGTTCTTCAACAGAACAGCATCATCCGATGCATTATCCATTTTGTCTGACTTCTCCATATTGTAGCCACGGTTTTGTATGTCCTTTAGTGTATCCAATACCTCGTTCATGGATGGTCTCATTTCATGGCTTTCTTGCAAGCACTGGAACCCTAGCTCTGCCACCGCAGTAATCATTTCTCCAGTCCTATAGTCTGTATCGAACCCAAGATTCTGATCTACAAGCTCATGCAAGGCTTGGCTTCGGATCTTGTTCGTGGCCAGGGCAGATAGATTTATCTCGTGGCGGTGCCTAGTGATATCAACAGCTGGC
This sequence comes from Corymbia citriodora subsp. variegata, assembly GCA_014858505.1. Lineage (NCBI taxonomy): Eukaryota > Viridiplantae > Streptophyta > Magnoliopsida > Myrtales > Myrtaceae > Corymbia > Corymbia citriodora. The sequence continues at coordinate 8,709,199 of CM026411.1, forward strand.
AAGGAAGATATGAGCTCCATTAAGACTACTCCAAAGCTATATACGTCGCTCTTCTCAGTCAATTGGTAGCATTGGTGGTACTCTGGATCGACATAACCCGGTGTCCCTTGAGGAGCAGTTGAAACGTGAGTGACATTAAATGGGAAGAGACGCGACAAACCGAAATCTGCAACCTTGACACTGAAATTCTCGTTCAGCAGGATGTTGTTGGTCTTCACATCTCGGTGGATAACATCAGATGCGTGGAGATACACCAAGGCGTTTGCGGTTTCTATGGCTATGTTTAAACGGGTGGACCACGGGGGCAAGCCAGGTTTAGCAGAATCGCCATTAATATGATCAGCCACCGTGCCATTTGGCACATATTCATACACGAGCAGGAGTCTATGGCTCTGCCGGGAGGTGCAGCCATACAGCGAGACTAGATTCGGGTGGCGTAGGCGAGTTAGTATTTCGACTTCATTGACAAACTGCTCGACTCTTTTGTAGTTGCTTTCATACAATCTCTTGACTGCAACTACACGCCCATCTCGGAGTTTGCCTGCAAAACTTGTTAAGGTTATGGCAAAATCTTTGATGACGGGTTCACTAACTATGGACAATTCTGGTGTTGCTCTTACCTTTGAAAACAGTGCCAAAGCCTCCATCGCCAAGTTCCTCTGCTGGATCGAAATTATTGGTGGCCTTCTTAAGTTCATCGTAGTCAAAGATGTGCAGTCCACGGTAGACACTGCCCTTCTCAAAATCTGTCCTAGAGGAGTAAGTTGAGGAGATGCTTCTCGAGGCAAAGGATGACTGGCCATTTTTTTTTTTTTGGTGAGATCGATAGATGAAGAAACCAATCGTCAACAGAACTCCGCCTACTGCGCTACTCACACCTGATTTTTTTTTTTTTTTGGGAGGGGTATATTATTAGATTCCAATGAGCAATAAGGGAAGCATACTGTTAAAAGTTGGAACAAATTGCAGAGGAGAGTGTAGAGAAGTGGAAGAGAGTCTTGAAATAATTACCTATTGCAACTTTGATACCAACTTTTTTCTTTCCTGAGACAGCAGTCATCAAAAGTGAAAAGATTGTCAACGAATTGCAAACAGATCATTTCAAAGTGTCTAAGAGATATAGAGATCAGGGCACATCATGAGGTTATGGTTCATTCAGTTCCAAGAGAGAAAAAATGCCATGACTGAGTGGAAATATCACAAATTCACCGGTTTGGCTTGATCCTCCTCTTGAACTTTTCACAGATCAATTAGTGGCATGTTAGCAGAAGAAATTGGAAACATACACAAATGGATATGTGGCTTATTCACTGACGAGTATAGACATTAGCTAAAATCCTGAATTCTAAAGCTATCAGGGGATGTGGAGGAAGACGAGAATAAATTTTTTAACTGGTATAAAGTAGCAAACGCCCTGCAATACGATCAACAATGTGGTATCAGATGCGGAGCTAGATAAAACTTTCTGTCAACTAATTGAATGGGCGTTATGTACTAGACATGCCTCAGCTCTTTCGGCTTCTAAGCAGAGCTATAGGCTTAATTAGAACTTGTTCACGGATAAAAGAAGTGGGCAGATCTTGATCAGCCAAGAACTTTCAAGCTTCTTGAATCATGAACGCCAAATTGATAACTAGCAAACTATTGCAGAAAGATAGAAATGTCAACATTTCCATTCCCTTCATTCAATTCAACCAGGTTTGGGAAAGTCAAAATCACGAGGTTCCAATAAGATATCTTGCAACCCAGGAGATTAGAGAGTTTCATTTGCAGCAGCAAGCGAGTCTAGAATCTAAGCTAAGGCAAAGAAATAGGAAAGTTCAGGACATTATCCACAGAATGCAGAAACGAAAGATCAAGCAAAACATTGGACAAGAAAACTCAGTCAAGAAAAAGGAAACTGAATCCCCATGCATTTACCATCATTGCAGGTGTGAGAATGAGGGCCATCTTGGCAAAAGCAAATGAAAGTATTGTTCTCGAATCCACACCGTCCCTCACTTCCCTCGCAGTTGCTACAGTCAATTGCAGTCCAGTTCAAAAGGAACCCCATCTCCATAATCTCACTGTAATTCATAGCCATCAGGCTACTGATATTTGCATTAAGAGAATCGCAGGAGCTGATGGCAGAATACAAATCCGAATGGCAGAATACAAATCCGATTCTAGGAATGCTTTCTCGGGGAAAAGAGCAAACACAGTCCACTGGATATTTAAAACCGGTCGGCTGCAAGGTGCAATTATAGTAGAAGAAGAAATCGACATTAGTGGAACTGAGATTGAAAGGCGTCCATTCGAAGCTGATATTATGTGGTGGGGCACCGCAGGAGTCCTCGTACTCGAGGGCATTAACCAGGAGGAACGAATGGTTCGCATAGAAGATATCCTTGACGAAGAACTCACTGTCTGAGAAACTCAGGACAGGGTACTCCTCTACGCAGGTGATCTCAAAATTCGGATAGCCGCAATAGGACTCCTGCACGTCCGAAATCCAAAAAGGGTAGCTGATATTCGGGCCATTTCCACATTTCTGAGGCGCGCAGACCACATACTGCGCATCCTCCGATACAGCCCGATAGACTGAGCTGGCGAAGACAACGAGGAGGGCCAACCAGCGACAACTAGCTCTGGAGATGAAGCTCTGGAGATTCATTTGGGACTTGGAGAAAGAGGAGGCAGAGGGGATTGCCAGAAAGAGAGGCAGGAGAGGGTGTGGAAAGCAATTTGCTGCGGAAAATTCAGAACGCGTTTGGTTGGTTTGAACCGGTCCTGAAACGCCAGTCGCTGTCCTTGTGCTGGTTCATCGACTTTGAAGCGAAGAATAACAGGCGGAGACGGAAAGTGGTTCCGGGGCGTGCATTAGTCAAACGCCCATGTAGATCCACCCATGGCTTACCCAGGAAATTTTGCCCTGGAAAAAAAAAAAAAAACCTCTAGGGAACAAACCAGGAAACTTCCTAGTCAAAGGGACTTAGGTTGGAGGACCCACCAACGTTTTTTTTATTTTTCGAAATGTTGACTTCTGATGATCTACCTAATCATTAAGAACAAATCCTACTAAGCAACGCAAATTGATCATTGCTTGGTTGATTCCTTTTCTTTCTTTTTCTTTTTTCTTTTTCCTTTTGCGATACCAAACATTAGCGTGAACCAAAATTTAAACGCATTTCCCTAGATTCTTATCCCACGTGGGAGTTCCTACTCCCCTTAGGATAGCTTACGACCCGATGCAGTCTTGAGATTAGTCAACAAATGTGGACTTTAATTAACCTATGGTCTAATATATGGGCCCAAATCCATACAACGGGCCCATACTTTTGGGCTCCTTTTCATGGGCCTGAACCAAGAGTCGAATCGGGGCTAAAAGGAAGTACAATCTTATAGGGGCCTTCCTCGGGAGCTTCTTCTCCGTTGACCATTGACAATTCAACATTGGGACGTGTTAGACTCGCAACAGATCTTCGTGACTAGTCAGCGAAGACGACTCTCTCTCTCTCTCTCTCTCTCTCTTGAAGAATTGCTGGCCAAGCAGTAGCAAAGTTGAAGTTTCCTCTTGCTTTGCGCCACCGAAGAGAAAAACGAAAGAAAAGTCTTAATTCTTGTCCCGTGATAACCTTAGGTGGAGGAGGACAAAACAGAGTATAGCTCAAGGTTCACATTCGATCGGATCGAGTTTTCTCTTGACAAATTCTCGCAGTCAATTGGCCCTATGATCTTTGCGGAGCTAATCTAAACTAACTCTGCAGCAGCTCAAGGTTTAGTGATTTCGTGCATAATCTATGTGGTCGATAATTGAATCTCATGTGCTGATATGAACAAGAACCCCCTAAATGAAGTTGAGAATTATCACCTGGGAGTGCTACCAGAAAAACGTACCAGGGTGATTGCAGGTACGAGCGTAGGGTTTGTCACAGCAATAACACGTGAAACTAGATGATGAAGAAGAGGAGTTGCTACCGCATAACCCACCAGATGAAGTGCACGCCAGGCACTCAGGTTGGTCACTATACTGAACATTGAACCCTTGATTCAGAGCTTTCTGCAAGCTGATACCTCTTGCGATATCATAGAGTGCGCTCTGAAGAACAGGAACAATGATGCTAATGACGCAGCTGGTGATATCAAACCGGATCTCTCTTTCCAAGAAATTTTCATCCATGAAGAAAGCTGACTTCCTGGAGTCGTTGTACAACCACTCAAACTCGTTGCTTATGTTCTTCAACGTGCCCAAACATCCGAAGAAGATGCTGAGGTTCTTAACGGCTGGGGTCATATTGAAGAGAGTGGAATCCATCATGCTAGTATTCCTAAACTCGTGCAAGCACGTATTGTCCATCAGATCCATCCTCACGATCGTCATCGTGCGAAGATGTTGATCAATCTTGAGGACTCCATATTTCTGCTCTTGGTACTCAAAGATAGGGTACTTGTCCTGATGGCACTCGAGCTCAAATCCTTCAAGTCCACAAAATTGGGGTCGATTGCCTCCCCAGAAAGGATAACTTACATTTGTGACGGTTCCGCAATTAAATGAGGGGCTGCATGCAGTATACTGGACATCGTTGTCTCCCTCGCATAAAAGAACTTGTGGGATGATGAGGACGACAAGGACGAAGATGAGGATGGAGCGTGAAGTGGAGGAGGGAAGGGGAGTGGCTGCGTCTCCCATTGGAGTAAGTTCATGCTCTCAAAGGTGGAGAATTTTTTTTGTGGAATGACGGCTTATTTAGACTTTAGAGTTCAGAAAGGAATGCTGAGGATGGAGAAATTCTTTATCATTTCATTCACTTTCTCCGGACTGAAGTGTGAAAGACATGGATGCCTTGAATTCTCCTCAGTATAATATACAGAAAACTACACTGACCGTCGACTTTGACTGAGATCAGTTTCAGTCTTCTGAAATTTCGTGGAGGAGGGAAATAAAAAAGAATGACATCGAGCGTTGAAACTGGGTAAGGGGGTGGAAGGGATGAGGAAGACTGGCCAGGAAACATGCGAAGAAATTTCCTCTGGAGTTCTTCCTATGTAGTTGAAATTGAGAAGTGAAACTTTTTTCTAGGTTCTCACAGTGAAAATGTCTAACCCATTTGAGGGGTCAAGAGTTGATGTTTTGGAAAGTAAAGAACAAGTCAAACCTAAATTTTAGGTTAATTGACTTATTGGCTAATGTGTTCTGATTTGAATTACTCATCCATGATGTGAAATTTTACAGAAAAGTCAGAGCATCTTCGCTCGTCATATTTAAACCGCTGGATCTTGTGGGTTCGTAGATACCGACCTAGTGATCCAACAGTTAAGGCAAGGAAGGTTGCTGGGAATGGGGTGATAAAGTTCTAAGACTTAGGAGTCAAAATTGTATCGTGACCAGCAAAACGAGATTGTGAGGATTAAGGGCATGAGCGGGTCGTTTTCTAAATTAACAAGCAAAGGGAAGGGTATGCCCAGCAAATCCATCTAATTGAACAGCTTTAGCTAATTGAAAACCGCGTACTAGGTGAGAGTAAAGCATACATACTTGAAGGGAAGCTTCCTGGAACTCGCGTTCCATTGCAGGTTGATGAATAAGCTCCATCACGGCAGAAACAATTGAATTCTAGCCTTTTACAGTCATACCCACATCTTCCCCCTGATTTAGTGCAATTTTCGCAAAGAGATGTGTTGGCAGTCCAGGTGATCTTAAAGCCGTCGTTCAGAATCTCACTAATAGTGGCACTATCATTGCCGCCCTCCCATGGTGGTGGTAAACGTGGAACTTCACGTGGGGAAATTGGGACAAGGACACTGAAGTTGCATAGCTCGTATAGTGGGTATGCAAAGTCCACATAGGGAGCAAAGTAGCCATCCCCAGACGCGGGACAAGAGAATCGATGATAAGGTTGAAGGGTAAACGATGAGTTGCAATTGTAGAATAAGGCAGAATGGAGGTAAGTGAAAGCATAATTGAAGAGACTGCAGTTTAAAGTGGTGTCGACATATGTTTGAAGACATATATCTTTCGTTATATCTGTCCTCACCACCTCAAGGATCTGTGCTCTCCTATCCATGTGGATCACCCGATATTCCAAGGACTCCATGGACAGGGTCAGGCTCTCTCCATCACAGCTGAGCTCGTACCCTGGATACCCACAGTGATTTGGTCGTTTATTATGCCTGAAAGGATAGTTAATTTCTTGATCTCCGCAGCGATAGGGAACACAATCTTGGAATGGCTTGAAGTAGCCGGAAGCTGGCACCAGGAAGTGAATATGGAGGGAGATGAAGAAGAGCAAGGAGAGAGAGGGACATGGCATGGTGAGATCCATCCGAAGGGAGAGTGGTGTTGGAGCAATCAAAGAGGGTACGGGTAAAAGGAAGAGGACGCATAGGGACAAGAATAATGCTGCTATGCACTAACGAGAACCACTTGACTTAGTCTCCCGACGACCAAGACTTGGCGCACGAGACGAGATTGAAAGAAGTTAACGTGGAAACAAAGCCAAGTAGCTTGAGCTGCTGGCTAGTTGTAAACTTAAGGACTTTGACTAGTATTCCCCATTTTACAAGTCGTACGCGCAGCACCGTCTAATCAACGAGCTTTGCCAATCTCCTTAAACGATTCACTTTGAGGAGGACACTTCAATGAGGACGTCAGGAGCATGGTTAGCAGTGTTCTAGACAGACACATGGCCATCGCCTAGACCAGAAAATACAAGGGGATCGGAGCCTCCGGCTAAACTGTCAGCTGGACGAGTTTTTCTTTACTTTGCCTAGTCATCTTTTTTGAACTGATTTGACTGGTGATATCAACATATCATCAGCCCAAATTGCAACTTGGGTAAAATCCGTGGGTTGAAAAGGGCTGCGACTCCTCAGCCAAGCTGGGCCCATCTCTCGTGTTCTACGATAATGATGACCCACATTGGATCTTTAGTTTGGAAGCAATAGCTTTCCATCTTATTCAAGACAGATATTGTTAATACCCATAAATCGCTCAGGCCTCAAGTCTCGTGTATTGAAAATAAGACTTTGTTCCTAGTACTCAAAGATAGGGAATTCGTCCCCATAGCACTTGACCTGAATCCTGGAAGTTCACAGAATTGGGGTCGCCCGCCTCCCCAGATATAAGTTATATTTTTATGGTTCCGCAATTAAAAGAGTGGCAGCATTTGGTATAGTGGACATGGTCGTCTCCGTCACATAAAAGAACTTGTGGGACGATGAGGACTACGAGGATGAAGAGGAGGATGGACTGTGAAGTGGAGGAGAGAAGGATAGAGGCCGTCACCCATGGAGCAAATTCATGCTCTCAAGGGTGGAGAATATTTTGTGGAGTGAGGGTTTATTCAGACTTTAGAGTTCAGAGAGGAATGCTGAGGATGGAGAAATTCTTTATCATTCATTCACTTTCACCGGACTGAAGTGTGAAAGTGATGGATGTCGTTAATTCTTCCTCAGTATAATATTCAGAAAACTGCTCTGATGGACGACTTTGATCGAGATCTTTTTCAGTCTTCTGAAATTTCGTGGAGGAGGGAAATCTAAAGGATGACCATCGAGCGTTGAAACAGGGTGAGGGGGTGGAAGTGATGAGGAAGACAGTGGCCAGGAAACATGCGAAGAAATTTCCTCCGGAGTGCTTCCTATGTTTATGAAATGGAAAAGTGAAACTTTTTTCTACGTTCTCAACGTTCTCACCGTGAAAAAGTCTAGCCCGTTTGAGGGGTCATGAGTTGATGTTGTGGAAAGTAAAGACCAAGTCAAACCTAAATTTTAGGTTAATTGACTTACTGGCTAAACGCATTTCAATTTAAATTACTAGTCTATGATATGAAATTTTAGGGTAAACTCGGAGCATCTTTGCTCGTCATATTTAAACCGCTGGATCTTGCAGGTTCACAGGGACCGACCTAACGATCCAACACTTAAGGCAAGGAAGGCTGTTGCGAATGGGGTGATAAAGTTTTAGGACTTGGAGTCTAAATTGTTTCGGAACCAGCAAAATGATTCAGGGGCATGAGCGGGTTGTTTTCCAATTAACAAGCAAAGGGAAGGGTATGCCCTGCAATCCCTCTAATTGAACAGCTTTAGTTAATTGAAAACCACATACTAGGGAGAGTAAAGCAGACGTACTCGAAGGGAAGCTTCCCGGAACACGTGTTCCGTTGCAGTTCGGTGAATAGGCTCCATCAGGGCAGAAACAATTGAACCGGTACCTTTTCCAGTCATACCCACATCTTCCCCCTGATTTAGTGCAATTTTCGCACTGTGATGTGTTGGCAATCCAGGTGATCTCAAAGCCTTCGTTCAGGACCTCACGAATAGTGGCATTATGGCCATCGTCCTTCGAAGGCAGCAGCGGACCTGGAGCTTCACTTCTTAAAATCGGGACAAGGATGCCGAAGTTGCATGGGTCAGGTAGTGGGATTGGACTGTCCACATGGGGAGCAAAGTAGCCATGTCCATGCGTGTGACAATAAAACCAATAGGGTACAATGGCTGGGAGTTCGCAACCGTAAAATAAGGTGTAATTGAGGTCAGAGGATGTGTAGTCGAAGAGACTGAAGTTTAAAATGGTGTTGAGAGGTGCTCCAAGACACAGATCCTCCGATAAATCCATCCTTTCCACCTCAAGAATCCGCGTGCTCATATTCATGTGGATCACTCGATACTCCAGGGACTCCATGGACAGGGTTAGGTTATCTCCATCACAGCTGAGCTCGTAGCCTGGATACCCACAGTAATTTGGTTGCTCTATATGCCTGAAAGGATAGCTGATTTCTTGATCTCCGCAACGATGGGGAACACAATCTTCGTGTGGCGGGAAGTAGCCAGAAGCTGGTACCAGGAAGTGAATATGGAGGGAGAAGATGAGGAAGAGCAAGGAGAGAGAGGAACATGACATGGTAAGATCCATTTGAGGGGAGACGGAGTTGGAGCAAAACAAGGAGGGGTACATGTAAAGGAAGAGGATGCGGATGGATAAAGAATAAAGCCCTGGGAAAGAATTGATTTGACTCCAGTGCACCAATGAGCACCTCTTTGATTAGGCCTCCCGAAGACCAAGACTTTGGGGCGGTGACACTAAAGCTGAGAGGAAAAGAAGGAAAAGAAGGAGAAGAAGGCACGTGGAAACAAAGCCCAGTAGCTTGAGGTGCTGGCTAATTGTAAACTTGACTTAAGGAGGACTTTGACTAGTATTCCCCCATCTTACAATTCCTACACGCAGCCCCCGATTAATCAACGAGCCTTGCCAATCTCCTTGATATTTCAATCAAGGACACTTCATGAGGACCTCAAGAACGTAATTAGCAGCGTTCTAGATAGACTCTAAAAGAGATGGGGATTGGAGCCTTAGAATCGAGGCGGCTAAACTGTTATCTGGATGAGTTTCTCTAACTTTGCGTAGTCATCTTTTTCGAACTGATTTGACTGGTGATATTGACATATCATCAGCCCAAACTACAACTTGCATAAAATCAGTGGGTCGAAAAGGGCCGAGCTGGATTGGGCCCATCTCTCGTGATTTACGATGATGATGACTTGCGTTGGATCTTTAGCTAAGAAGCAACAACTTGCCATCTTTTTCACCAGAAATTGCTCAGGCCTTGAGCATTGGAAACTAAGACTACTACTGCTCTTGGTACTCAAAGATAGAGAATTCGTCCTCATAGCACTCGACCATGAATCCTGGAAGTCCACAGAACGCCTCCCACAGAAAGGATGAGTTATATTTGCGACAGTTCTGGAATTTAAAGGGCAGCAATGGTCGGTATAGTGGACATCGGCGTCCCCCTTGCATAAAAGAACTTGTGGAGTAATGAGGACGACAAGGATGAAGACGAGGATGGAGTGTGAAGGGTAGGAAAGAAGGAGAGTGGCTGCGTCACACATCTGAGTAAGTTGATGCTCTCATGGGTGGAGAAAATCATGTGGAATGAGGGCTTAGAGTTCAGAGACGATGTTGACGCTGGAGAAATTCCTCTTTTTTTTTTTATAGTATTCACTTTCTCTGGACTGAAGTGTGAAAGGTGAGATGCATGTGGAGAATTCCTTCTCAATATAAGAGAGGAAGCTATTCTGACCGTGGACTTTGACCGAGATCTGTTTCAGTCTTTTGATATTTCGTGAAGGAGGGAAATAAAAAAAGTGGCTATCGAACGTTGAAATTGGAAAGTGATGAGGAAGATGCCGCCCGGAAACATGCAAAGCAATTTCCTCCGGATTTCTTCCCATGCTACTGAAATCGAAAAGTGGAAGTCTTTTTTTCTAAGTCTTCAATGTGAAAAAGTCCAGCCCATTCGAGGGGTCAAGAGTTCATGTCATGATAGAAGTAAAGAACAAGGTAAACCTAAATTTTAGATTAATTGACTTATTGGCTAATGCATTCCAGTTTAAATAACTTGTCCCAAGTGTGAAATTTTACGGTAAACTTGGAGCATTTTTACTTATTGTATTTAAAAGGATCTCGGCGGTCCTAGATACTGACCTGATGATCAAGTAATTAAGGCAAGGAAGGTCGGGGATGATAAAGTTTTAAACCCTGAGTCTATATTGTGACGCGATCATGTATGTCACTGCGAGGATGACTGCACTCCGTTCGAGGGTATACCCAGCAATCCATCTCATCTAACAACTTCAGCTAATTGGAAACCACATATTGGGTCAGAGTAAGGATACATACTTGAAGGAAAGATTCCTGGTGGTGGTTGTGGTGTCAAAGGGACGCTTGCCGGTCCTCGCGATCTGTCGCAGGTCGATGGATCGGCTCCATCAGCGCAAAAACAATTGAATTCTTGTGTTGTCCTGTTATGCCCGCATGTTCCCCCCGATCTATAGCAACTTTCGCACAAATACTGGAATGTGTCGGCGATCCAGGTGATCTCAAAGCCTTCGGTCAAGACCTCACTAATAGTAGCACTATCGTCGCCGCCGGACGAAGGTGGTGGTAGAGCCAGAGCCTCACTTCTTGAAATTGGGACAAGGACTCTGGAACTGCATGGCTCGGGTGGTGGGTTTGCAGGTTCCGAAGGGAGGAAAAAGTAGCCATCTTGAGACTCGTGACAAGAGAAGCGATAAGGTCGAGGGATCGAGAATGAGTCGCAATCGTAGAATAAGGTGGAATTGGTGTCTCTGAAAGTGTAGTTGAAGAGAGCGAAGTTTAAAGTGGTGTCAACATATTTTTGAAGACATATATCTTCCGATAAATCCACCCTCACCACCACGAGGGTATGCGCGCTCCAATCTATGTGGATCACCTGATAATTCAGGGATGCCATGGACAAGGTCAAGTTATCTTCATCACAGCCGAGCTCGTAGCCTGGATACCCACAGTAATTTGGTTGCTCTATATGCCTGAAAGGATAGCTGATTTCTTGATCTCCGCAACGATGTGGAACACAATCTTCGTGTGGCTGGAAGTAGCCAGAAGCTGGCACCAGGAAGTGAATATGGAGGGAGAAGATGAGGAAGAGCAAGGAGAGAGAGGAACCTGACATGGTAAGATCCATCGGAAGGGAGATGAAGTTTGGAGCAAAACAAGGAGGAGGGTAGATATAAAGGAAGAGGATGCAGAGGGATAAAGAATAACGCTGGTTTTGGGAGTGACTTGGCCCCAATGCACTAATGAGAACCATTTGATTTGGTCTACCGAAAGACCAAGACTTTGGCGCAGAAGAAGGAGAAGAAGGCATGTGGAAACAAAGCCAAGTAGCTTGAGCTGCTAACTCATTGCACACTTGACCTAAGGACTTGGAATAGTATCCCCATTTCACAATTCGTACGCGCAGGCGGCCCTGACAAATCAACGAACTTTGCTGATCTCCTTAAAGGATTCATTTTGAGGACATTTCATAAGGACATCAAGAACATAGTTAGCAGTGTTCTAGATAGACGCAGGGCCATCACCTAGACTAGAAAACACATGGGGATTGGAGCATCAGAATCGAGGTGGCTAAACTATCATCTGGATGAGTTTCTCTAACTTTGCCTATTCATCTTTTTTGAACTGATTTGACTAGTGATATTGACATATCATCAGCCCAAACTACAATCTGAATAAAATCAGTGGGTTGAAAAGGGCCGCGACTCCTGCCGAATTGAGCCCATCTCTTGTGGACCCACATTGGATCTTTAGTTAGGAAGCAATAGCTTGCCATCTTTTTCACAAGAGAAATTGCTCAGGACTCAAGTATTGGAAACTAAGACTTCTATTCTTGGTACTCAAAGATAGGGGATTTGTCCTCATAGCACTCGACCTTGAACCCTGGAAGTCCACATAATTGGGGTTGGCTACCTCCCTAGAAAGGATAAGTTATATTTGTGACGGTTTTGCAATTAAAAGAGCGGCGGCAGTCAGTATAGTGGACATCGGCATCTCCCTCGCATAAAAGAGCTCAATGAACGATGACAACGAGGACGAGGATGAAGATGAGGATGTAGTGTCAAGGGTAGGAGAGAAGGAGAGTGGCTGGGTCACCCATTTGAGTAAGTTCATGCTCTCATGGGTGGAGAATATCACGTGGAATGAGGCTTTAGAGTTCAGAGAAGCATGCTGAGGACGGAGAAATTCTTTATTATTCATTCACTTTCTCTTCGGACTGAAGTATGAAAGAGATGGATGTGGCTGATTCCTCCTCAGTATAATAGAGGAAGCTATTCTAATTGTGGACTTTGACCGAGATCAGTTTCAGTCTTTGGATTCCTTCCCACGTTGAAATCGAAAGGTGAATTTTTTTTTTCTAGGTCTTCAATGTGAAAAAGTCTAGCCCATTTGAGGGGTCAAGAGTTCATGTTATATTAGAAGTAAAGAACAAGTCGAACCTAAATTTTAGGTTGATTGATTCATCGGCTAACACATTTGGATTTTAATTACCTTTCCCTGATGTGAAATTTCATGGTAAATTCAGAGCATCCTCGCTCATTCTCCTTGACAATTCGATCAAGGACACTTCATAAGGACCTCGACAACATAGTTAGCAGCCTTCTAGATTAGATAGACGTGGGGCCATTGCCTAGACGACTAGAAATATAAGGGGAACAGAGCCTCATAACTGAGGTGGCTAAACTTCATCTGGATGAGTTTCTCTAGCTTCGCCTAAGGGCCTTTTTCAAACTGATTTGGCTGGTGATATCAACACATGTCATCAGCCAAACTACAACTTGAGTAAAATCAGTGGATTGAAAAGGGCGGAGCCAGATCAGACCCATCTCTCATCATCTCCGATAATGATAACCCACATTGAGATCTTTAGCTCGGGAGCAATAGCTTGCCAGCTTTTTCATGGCAGAAATTGCTAAGGCCAATAAATTGATCAGACATTAAGAATTGAAAATAAAGACCTTTTAGGCGCCAATTCCTCCGAAGGAATATGATCAAAAGCAATAATAGCAAGAAATGAGAAAAAGACATCTTCATGAAAAGAAACCACCACTTTTTAATAGACCCCAATCCAAGTTGGGAGTTGTAACCAACCGAGAGAACGTACTTTCAAAATTTTGCTCATCGAAAAAATTTATCCCTTGAATATTTTATTAATCTCATGAGAAAATTCACTTTAGCTTAACGTGTCAAAGTATTTCACGTATTTTTTCTACAAAATTTATAGTAAATTTACATACACGTGGTCCTTATCCACTTATTGATAAGATATCAGAGTTAGGCTCTACTCACTCCTCGTTAGTCAAATTTTATATGTAGTCTTAATATGATTTCCACATGAGAGGAGTGCTAAAGAAAATGAATTCATATTATATGTGTGTGATCTTGTTTTATCAATTGATTAAAGTTTTTATATTGGACCCCTTGCCCAGCATATACTAGTAAGAGTGGCTATCATTCAAACTTTTGAAAAAATAATGATTAAGAAATTGACAAACCTAATTATATAATTTTCTAATTCTAAAAGCTGCCGAAAAATAAAAGTATGCCAGAAATCAAATCACTACGCAACCAGGAAGTGACAAGCATTGAGAAACGCACTCATGGCGATTGGCGAACAAAATGCAGAAACCATTTTCCAAAGAAAGACGGAAAATAAACAGACACGAACCTTATTCATCTTTACTAAATTACCTTTGCAAGGGGAAGCGTACTCGTGAATCGACCCGTCCTTGCAGTAGCACTGCACGTGCTCCGTCTGGTTGACGGCGCACCGCCCGCCGGAGTCCTTGCAAGCGCCGCACTCCTTCGCCGCCCCGGCGAACTCGTCCATCACGTTCGCCGCCGTCACCTCCGTCTGCTTCACAGCCGCTACCACCAAATCCTCGCAGTCCCATGCCTTAAGAATCCCCGCTGCCCCCTCCTGGCTCATGTTCACGGACACATACAACCGGTTATAACCAGATCCCAAGCAATCGATGGCCCGGACGGAGGGGATGGGCACCCATGGAGGAGTGCTGCAGTTGATGAAGAAGGTGAGACTGACGTTGGCCGAGTTGTAATCGAGCGGGAGTGAGCCGATCGTGAGGTTTTGACGGGCCCTGGGGCATTGCTGGTCGTCGACGTCGATGTCGACGAGAGTCAGTGTTTCGTCGTCGTAGTTGATATCGGTGACGAAGTAGGCGTTGCCCTCGCCCGGAAGATTGAGGATCGGGATTTCGGAGCCATGCGGGCAATGGAGGCCGAGGCCTGGGTAGCCGCAGTGTACGGGGGCGTCGCTAACAGTCCAGAAAGGATACTTGATGGAGATGTTGCCGCATGGGAAAGGGGACGAGTCGGGGTCGCAAATGTCCGAGAAAGCGGAGTGGACGCCATGGAAGCTCCCGGAGAGGAAGAAGAAGAAGAGGAGGAGGAGGAGGAGGAGGGAGAGAGAAGGGGAGAGAATGCAGACAAGGCGGTGGTGGCTCGACAAAGGCATTTTCTTTGTCCTTCTCTTGGCGAGGAACAAGATAATCCTCTTGGCAATTCAGAATGGTTCGCCTACAATTATATAGCAGTGCGTTCAAAGCCTCACATTGGGACTAAAGGCTAACACTAATTTTTTTATTTTTTTTGGGGTTTCAAAGCTACATGAATTTGACTTTGATGTTTTCTGGCGTCACCAATCCTACGCGGAAATTTTTTCTAATACGTCAATATCGATTTACTATGGTCATAAGTCATTGATGGAAAAATAATAAATAACTATATTAGCATGTGAATTTTACCTACCAGTCTTTATTGGACCATAAATTTTTCTATTTTGCCTAATTTTTATTGATTTTATAATATGAAAAATTCCAAATTAATACATATATGATAAATTACCTCAAATTAATTTTTTTTATCATTAAAAACCCAAACTGGTGTACCTATGATAAATTTATCCACAAACTAATCTATTTACCATTAAAATTTTCAAATTAGTACACATTTGACAAATTTACCCCAAACTGATACAATTGTGATAAGTTTACGCTTTGTTAGTTTTCATGAAATTTTATTGTCAAATTACTGAGTTCGATGACAAGTGGCAACTGACTTTGTACCAGTTTGGAATTTTACTATTCATTTATCATAATTGTACCAGTTTTGTGATTTTTTGTGGTATTTATCCAATTTAACAAAATGTATATTTGTTACAAATTTACCGGTTTAGGGTTTTTGACAATCAAAAAAATTAGTTTTAAATAAATTTATCACAAATGTACTGGTTTGTAGTTTTTTGTGGTCATTTGGCATAAAATTTGTTGCAAGTATACCAGTTTGGGTTATTTGTGGTCAAAAAATTAGTTCTAGGTAAATTTGTCACAATTCTTTTTTATTCTCATATCCATTTTTGCTTTCAAAAGAAAAGTATGATTTTAGACCTTGATACACCTTTTTCCTGAAAAATAGTTAGAGTTTGATTACACTATTTATAAAAATATTTAGGGGACTTTAATTTAGTGTAATTTTTCGTCATTAAATTTTATGAAAATAGAGTTTTACACAATAGAGTTGCATTGCAAGCATTAAGTAATGAAAAAGTTAACGGATCTTGCAACTCAAACAAGCATAAAGATTTTAACTTCTGAACTATCTTTTTATTATCTTTTCATCATAGAATTGGGTTTTTGTTCTCGTTCTGTACGTGGGAGGCTAACGAGGAAATCCCAAAAATAGCTCACAAGATTACTTTTAGAAATGTATATTTGCTTGAGTGGCATTAAAATAAACAAAGGGCCCGTGGTCTCCACGTTCATTTTGGAAATCAATGCTAGAAAAATCAAAGATAGGTGTGAACTTCACATAGATTCTCCCTTTTTGTCCTTTATGTTGAGATGGTTTCAATGAAACATGACATTGGGAGAGACTCATTCAGCGTGACTTTAAACCCTTGATTACGCCTCAGAAAAATCAACGGGTGCATTGTTCTCGAGTAAGGGAAAATTACTCAATTGGTTTTAACTTATTATATGGATATTAATTTAATCATATTTTTTTTTAATGTTGTCAACGTAATCCTAAACTTTCATATAGAATATCAATGAAATTTTTTCAGTCAACTTTCGCTAGAAACTATTGACATGGCAATTTAGTAATCATCGACAATTGTACGTGGCACATTGCTGTGTTAACAATTTTAGGCGAAGATTGTCCAAAAGGATTATGTTGGATTTTCGCCTTAAAGTATATGACTCAATTGGGAAGGTTGGAAAGTTTAAAATTGAATTGTTATACATATAATCTATTTGAGATTGATTGGACAGTTTCCTTTTCAAGGAATTATATGTCAAAGAGAAGCAAAATTCAAAATCATGCAAATGAATTAGAGAGGAGAAAATGGAAGAATAAAGGATGATATTGTTGTGTATCAAGATATAATCAACGTCAAGATATATGAATTTCTGTGGTTATTATAGACATGGGAGCATGTCCAACACTTCCTTCTTTCTCATTTTGACGAGCAAGACTGAAATTTCTTTCCATGACACCAAGGAGAAAGTTTTTTTTTTTTTTGATGATCAAAAGAGGGCATGAAGCCCAGGAGAAAGTTCAATTCATTGGATTTAGAAAAAGTGGCGATACACCATCTTGACGAGGTCTGTGTTTGCATAGGTCTTGGTCGTCAAGGTTACGTGAACCTCAAGGTTGGCTCGTTGGCCTCTTTGACGGTTTGATCCACTCCACCGGTCGATTTGCTTCCAAGATGGACACGATGACCAATAGCCGTGTTCTCTGTTTCCCCCTTTTTTTTGTAGCTTCAAACCTACTTTGCAAAGAATACCCCAAATGTCATTTAACCAAACAGCCATGTGCTCTGTTTCCCCCTTTTCTTGGCATTAATGCCCTTCTTGGCGTGTGGCCGGCCACCAAAGCTCTCTTGTGGGCCAAGATTATGGCCCTCTCGAGATGGGCAGGGCGCAAACCCAACAAATGGGCTTCAAAATGAGGCCCATTCTTCGTGGTCAATTGGTATGACAAACTTAATGTGTTTGTGAAATATAAAATGATCTGCGATCCTTTACTTGTTAAATGAATTAGGCCCATCTGATTCAAGAGTAATTCACATGCGTGTATTATTTGAACGCCTAATGTTAATGCATCAATGACCCACACGGAAAATTTGCCCTGGAAAGTCCTGAGGAACCAAACATGAAACTTCCTAGTCAACGGACCTCTCAATTACAATTTGGTTGGAGGACTCGCCAACGTGTTGAAATGTTGAAATTGCCGACCTAACACAAACCACGAAACTTCCGAGTCAAACGGACCCACTTAGGAGCAAACCTCCCGCTATAGAAATCCTACTGAGCAGCGAAAATAAGTTTTACATTTTTCCTCTCTTTTTTTTTCCAATATACCAAACTTTAGTGCTGACAAAAATTAATTGTTTATATTTTATTGCGAATTTCATTTGAATTCTTGTCCCATTTCAAAGTTCCCGCTACCTATAACGTAATTTATAACTCGATGTAGTTATGGAATTAGTAAACATCCCCCGTAAGCTTCTTAAATCATTGTATTTATTAGTAGGTTATGTGGTAAAAAAAAATTTCATAGTGTAATTTTGCTATATTCTCATTTATGCTTTTACTCTTCAATAAGTTAAAAACTCGATGGACTAAGATCAATGGCTTGTATGATATATGTGGCTACAGTGAGATTAAGGGTTTTGTCATCTTAAATCATGGATGAATAAAACTTAATGTGCAATCGCGTACTACAAATGTCATGGTTTTTTTTTTTTTTTTTAGAATTCTCAAATATAATACAATAATAGTGAAAAACTATTATAGAAAAAAAAAGTCCAATAGTTGTGCCAAACACATAGAACATTATATATGAAGAGCATTATTACCACGGGATATAAATGGAAGTATTAAGCTCGAAATCCAGGTTCAACAGCACCATGCATCCACCCAAGAAACAGCCATGGATATTTATAATAGCGGATGTTAGTATGCTAGAATATGGTAGCTACCTTACATGAATATTTATGATGAGGTGACGTTAGGTATATTAAGTTTGTAATTTACTAAGTGATGTGGCAAATTACATAAGTAATTTTTTAGCTATCTAGTATTTTATTTTTTTGGTCTAAATTTTAGTTATCTATTATACTTAGCGTAATTCTTCGACCTATTTCTTTCCCTTTTGTATGTAAAATGTGCCGCAGGGGAACATGTTTGGCTGTGAGGGAATGTCTTGGTCTTGGTTGTCGCAAACAACCGCGTTTCCCAGGTTGTGCATAAATTATACATGTGGACTTTGAAAGTGGAAAAGGCCGAGGAGAAGAGCACTTTGGGAGCGTAAAAATTTGATTTGTTGAAATTATGTCTCCTTTGCTTTGGCGCTCAAGTCCAGTTCAATATCATCAACGATGGAATCGAAGTGGAATAGGACTTTGACCAGGAAAAGAAAAGGAAAAGTGTGGACTTGATGATCGGGTCCAAGAAAGAAAAGAAACAAATAAGGAAGTAAGCTCATTGTTTAAGTTGACAAAAGTTCATTTGATGATTTAGAAATTGTGCGATGAAATTAAGCGATGTAAATGTGACATAAATGCCATCAAAATGAGATCTAAAATCATGTCAAGTACTCACAAAAAGATGCTTGGCATAACTTAAATACAAGCAAATGAGATGGATTTAATCACAAAAACCGACACAAATGCCACAAAATACAAAATGGAGTTGCCTTATGCTATCCTTAAAAGTTAAGTAATCACTAAATGAGCTGAAATGACATAAGGGAACATGAATATTCAACAAAGATGATGAGGAACTCACGCCTTTGCAACGGGATATTGACGAGCATCAACCTCGAAATAAATCGAAATGTAACTTTCTTTTTAATCAATATTAAAAATAAATAAAAAAAACACTAAAAGGGACGGCCTCTAGAGTTGGAGGGAGGAGGGCGGCCCCCAAAGCTCTCTCGTGGGCTGAAATTAAGGCCCTCTCGAGTGGGCTGGATGCCAACCCACTAGATGGGCTTCAAAATTAGGTATGTTCTTTGTGGTTAATTGGTATGACAAAGTTAATGTGTTTGTGAAATACAAAATGATCTGCCAGTCTTGTTTCCCTTTTTATTTATATGATTTTTTCTTTTTCTTTTTTTATTTTTCTTTTATTTTTCTTTTATTTTAATTATTGTCTATGAATTGGATTATCCATGTCGTAGTGAAAATTGCCTAATCATGATGAGATGTAACAAATGATGTGAATACTAAATTTTATGGGATCAACTTCTTGGTTTAGTGGGTCAATTTATGTGATAAATTAGATCCCTAATTTTGATAAAATGCAATGGAGACCCATATGCGAAATTTTGTGTTAATAATGCACTTTTCACTTCTTTTCTTCCTTTTTTTCTTGCATCATACTAGCAGAAATCCAACCTAGACAATTGATCACAAATTTATGAGCAAATTAATAATCATTGATTTTGCAGTTGCTTTTTTCTTTTCAAATAGTATGTTACAAACTATGTCAGTCTCATATAATTGACATTGAATAACCCCAACTCAAGTCATTGCTCTCTTGCAGAGATGAACTTTCACATGGACAAGCCACGAGCAATCTTAAGGGTGATGACAAGGATGGTTTGGGAGGAATTTGAAAGGCCTCAAAACTTCCTTTTAGCATTCCACAACTTGGGTCATGTATGGTCAAGTTCTCGGATTGATATGAATGCACCATAAGCCAATTACAATCATCTTTTTTGTAATTACTCTGTATCCCACGTGGCCCAAGCTCTTCTTGAAGCACCAAGTGTTGGTGGAACCAATGAGGGAATTACTTTTCGTTTGTATGATCTACCATGACTTTAATGTTTTTTCTCTTGCCAACCGTCTCAAGAATCATCATAGTGTAGCTATAGACATCAGATTTGTGAGAAACCCTTCTAATGTTCCTCATGAACAGCTCCAGAGTAGTGTATCTAGGGTTAACCTGGCCACCTAACATTAACATGATGCTCTCTTTTCTCATAAGACCAAAGTCGGAAATCTTAGGACAATAGTTTGCATCAAGGAGAATACTGTGAGGCTTTATATCAAGGTGCAAGATCCTTGTGTTGCAACCTCTATGCAAGTACTTTAGCCCATGAGCTATGCCAAGGGAAATTTAGTACAACATGTCCCAACTCAATAGTTGATCAAACTCCAATGTATTACTCCTGTTAAATAGAACTTTTTGAGGGATTCATTGGGCATGAACTCATAAACCAAAGCTCTTTTGCTTCCTTCAAAATAGAATCCCATGAGTTTGACGACATTGACATGTGAGAAGTCCTACTTATGCTCACAACTTTGTTGAAAAATTCTTTAGCGTCACCTTTCAACTTCTTTAGAAGCTTCATTGCCACAAGTTGACCATTAGCCCATGAGCTATGCCAAGGGAAATTTAGTACAACATGTCCCAACTCAATAGGTGATCAAACTCCAATGTATTACTCCTGTTAAATAGAACTTTTTGAGGGATTCATTGGGCATGAACTCATAAACCAAAGCTCTTTTGCTTCCTTCAAAACAGAATCCCATGAGTTTGACGACATTGACATGTGAGAAGTCCTACTTATGCTCACAACTTTGTTGAAAAATTCTTTAGCGTCACCTTTCAACTTCTTTAGAAGCTTCATTGCCACAAGTTGACCATTAGAAGCCTACCTTTGTACACATTATCTATGTAGCACCAACATGGACATACGACACATGACACACAACACGTCATAACACAATATGCCAATATATCATTTTTCGAAAAGTAGAGAATTTTGACACGTTATGACACGTTGTATCTATTTTTATATATAAATGATAAATTATCATTTAAATTCACAAATAAATAAATAATAAGAGCCTATAATGAATTTACACTAAAAACATTAACCCAATAGTTTTTCAATTTGACAAATTAAACTCTATTTCATTACAATAATCCATAAAATTTAGAGGAAAAATAAATAATTCACATTCCATTATTGAATTTAATATTTAACAATAAGATAAAAAAAACAATCACAAAAGAGAGTGTGTTTATGGCTCTACCTCTTCCTCACGCGCTCTGCAATCCATTTGTCATCACACATGCTACTCCTTCTCCGACACTCCTTTTAACTTTTCTCTTAGCCCACTTCATTTGCAGATTTCAAATTCAAAGCTTTCTCTCTCTCTTCTTTCTCTCTCTAAAACCTTTCACATCTTCAAATTCAAAGCTTCTTTCTCTTCTCTCTCTCTAAAACCTTCCAAATCTTCAATTTTCTCTCTCTAACATCCCCAAAATTCACCATTTCACCACCATAACTTGAAGGTTTTCTGGTCCGACCAGCCATCATCTCCTCTTCCTCTAATTTTATTTTATTTTTTAATTTTTTTCATATATTTACATTTTGACCCCCTATGTTTTGAAATTTTTTAAAGTTGATTCCGTGCGTGTCGGAATTTCAAACTCGCATGTTGGGGAGAGTTAACTGCATATCAAATTTTCCAACATGCGTTGGCCATATTGACCGTATGTTAGGGCATGTCGTGTTGGACACGACACGAAAACTCCCAGAGAGTGTTGGTGCTACATAGCACATAACCATAGCCTCCCTAGCCTAACTTTTCTTTGAAAGAGTCAGTCATCATCTTGATGTCTTTGTAGGTGTATCTTTTCGAGGAGATAAGTCCCTCGATTTTCATTTCGCCATCCAAATATTCACTCCTTTGCTTTATCAAAGCCACAATTCTTCTAATCATTGGTTTCTTCTCGAAGGAAACAGCAATCTCACTTCATCACTCTATCGAGGCTTCCAAGTCGCGAATGCGAATCTTTATAGAAAATAATCAAAGAAAAACACAATCAACGGATCACCTATGATAGCTTTTGTCCCCAAAATGCCACATTTCTCTGCTAGGACATAAAGGCTTATTAAATAAATCCTGTATGAAGTGATGAAACTAGTAAAAGAGTGCTTCCTACAGTGCGATGGATCATGCATATATCTCGAATGGAAGCATGTGCTCATGCTTGGATCCACACTAAAAAATGGTTTTATATGTAGAGTTCAAATCTATTAATGTTATATATTTTAACTGCAAATCTGATTAGATTCTAACATCACTAGGAGAGGTGGAAGCTTTTTTCTGTTTGGTTGTGCACACAAGAAAATTCCGCAAAGAAAATCAAGTTGCTTTAGTCCAACATCTACAAATTTTACAATGAATTCAGTACATCTTCACTCAATACATTTAAACCATTGGATCTTGTAGGATGCCGATAGCAACCTCATGATTAAAAAATCAAGGCAAAGAAGGTTGCGGTGAATTTCTAATCCACATTGTCCCTCCGCATGTAGAAATGAAAGAACAAACAATGTAGCATATAGGGAAACTCAATAGAGGTGTCAAAATGGGTCATAAACTCATTTTATGACTTACTTTTAGTTAAATGGGTTAAATAAAGATTGAGTGGAAATTAAATATGAGTCATAAATGCATCTTAAAAAGTAAAGCAAAAATATAAATGGGTTTTAAATGGGTGGAATTAAAACCCATTTCCAATCGAAGTCAGACATTCTCTCTTTCCCTCTTTAAATTTATAAAAATATTTTTTATAAAAATCAAAATTATAATTATTTTTTATATTACCTTTTTATTTCCTTTTTCTTTTCTTTTTTCCTTTTTTTCCTTTTCTTTTTTCTTTTCTTCTTCCTCCTTCCTTAGTCAGTGGCTGGCATAGAGACTGCAACACCCAGCCAAGTGAGGCTCAAAGTTACTAGCCTTAGGCAAGCTCGAGGTTGCTAACAACTGACAAGATTCATGCTCGTAGGCATCAATCGAGCTTGAGCTCACAACCTCATCGATAGAGCGAAACTCAAGGTTGCTAGTGTCTGGTAAGGCTTGAGCCTCACCAATCTGGCAAGACTTGATCTTGCCAATGTTGGGCAAGCTCGATCTCATCGATTTGGCAACGCTGAGTCCTCACCGATGTCTAGTAAGGCTAGAGCCTTTTTGATCTAGCAAGACTCGAGCTCATCGACATCCAGGCAAGCTCGAGCTCCCTTGTGGCCAATTGCCAACCATCATCATGGCCAGCGGCTAATCGAAAAAAAAGGAAAAAATAAAAAATAACATTTTTAAACAAGAAAAATAAAAAAATAATTAAAATTCAATTTAAAAATATTATAAATTATAATGTGTTTAAAAATACATTTTTAAACAAGTATTTCAATTTAAAAGTATTCGCATTTTTTAATCTTATTTACTAATTTTTTATTATTTAATTTACTTTTAAATTTGATGTAAAGTTTTTATTCAAGTAACTTGTACGTGAAATGCTTAAAGTGGATTAAATGGGTAGGAGTGGATTTTTCAATATTAATGTGCTATGGTAATATGGGTTGAGTCATGTATGAGTGAGATGAGTTATTAAATTTACATTATATGAAAATGAATTAAAAAGGTTAAATGACGCAATATGAGTAAGATCATTTTCGATCCAATCCGACCCAAACCTGACCCGACCACCCATTTGACTAGGAGTGTCAAGAACTGAACCGAAACTGACAACCGAACTGAAATCGAAATTTTGTATGTTTTTAGTTCGGTTCGGTTTTGGTTTCGATTAACTGAAAAATAAACGTTAACATTTTCGGTTCAGTTCGGTTAACAAAACCAAACCGGAATTCTTAATAAAAATTGAACAATCTCTCTTCTTTATCATCTCTTCTTTATTTAAATTTCAATGAGCAAAGTAGAAATAGGAAAACCGAAAAACCGTCCCGAACCGAACCGAACCAAACTGCATTTTCGGTTCGGTTTGTATTCGGTTCGAGATAGTTTCAGTTTGGTTCGATATTATCCCTTATTGGTTCGGTATTATCCCTTATTGGTTCGGTTCGATTCGGTTTTTCCAAAAAACCAAACCGAACCGAACTGTTTACACCCCTACATTTGACATCTCTAAATCTCATTCAAGAAGCAAAAACAGAAAACTGAATCACCCACGCATTTATCATCATTGTAGGTATGAGAATGAGGACGATCTTGGAAAAGGCAAACAAAATTAGTATTCTTGAATCCACACCGTTCCTCACTTCCCGCACACTGGTTGCATTAATGCAGTATAGTTTAATAGGCCTTCTCCTTAATCTCACTGTAATTCATAGTTATCAAGCTAGGGAAATTGGCATTAACGTAAATGGGTATGCTAACTGTAGAGTAGCAGGAGCTGACGGTAAAATAGTTATCCATTTCCTTGCATGCCTCCTCAAAAGAAAAAGCAAAAGAATGGTGGGTGAGTTGCTAGCATAGTCCACTAGATATGTAAAAACCCATTGGCCGCAAGGTGAAATTATAGTAGAATAAGAAAGCACATTATTACGTGGCAGAGCATCATAGGATTCATGGTACACGGGGCCATTAAACAGGGGGAACGAATTGTTCACATAGAAGATATCCTTAATAATGAACTCCCCGTCCGAAAAAGTCAGGACAGGGCATGTCTCTTTGTAGGTCATCTCAAAATTCGGATAGCCACGATAGGACTCTTGTTCCTTAGAAATCCTAATAGGGTAGCTGATGTTTGGCTGATATCTGCAATTCCGAGGCATTCAGGCCTCATACTGGGCATCATCCGACACAGCCAGATAGAGTAAAAGTGGGTGAAGATGATGATAAGGACAAATTGGTGACAATTAGCCAAGTTTTGGTGACTCATTTGGACTGGAAGGACGCAGAGGATTGTAGAGGATGGGAGAAAGAGGTAGGAGAGTGTGTAAAGCATTTGCAAAATCATCAAATGGAGTCAGTCTGAATTGGTCCTAACTGCTATCACTGTTGTGGGTTACTTCTTCAACTTCGAAGCAAATACCAAGCAAGGCAGAAAGTGGTCTGAAATGTGCATATGTATCGAGTCAAATCATATATGGCTCAAGCTTGGATCCACACTCATTATAGTGCTTATGCTAATAATAAATTAGATCATGTCAGAATAAAAACCTATAGAGTGATCAAGTTAATTATATGTATTGTTCAAATCCATGAATGTTACATATTTCAACTGAACACTTCATCAGATTTTAGCACCACTAGTATAGACAAAGCCTTCTTTCTTTAGTTTCTTTTTTTTTTTTGTTTAGTCGTGGGCACAATAAAATCCCACAAAAAGCAAGTTGTTTTGGTGCAACATTTGAAATTTTTACTGTGATTTTGGTGTGACTTCAGCTTCACTCAATACATTTTAACCATTGGATCTTGTGGGACGCAGATACCAACGTCCGCATGTCCAAAAGAAAGATTAAGCCAAACAGTAGATATAAAAACTCACTCAAGAAGCAAAAACAGAAAAAACTCCCCCATGCACGTACCATCATTGCAGGTTTGAGAATGAGGACCGTCTGGGCAAAAGCAAACAAAATTGCCGTTCTCGCATCCACACCATCCCTCAGTTCCCTCGCAGTTGCTGCAATTAATTGCAGTCTAGTTTCAAGAGGAGCCCCATCTCCATAATCTCACTGTAATTCATAGCCATCAAGCTACTGATATTTGCATTAACATGAACAGGTACACTAACTGCAGAATATAAATCCTTTTCTTGGAATGCTTTCTCGGGAAAAAGAGCAAAAGATAGTGGGTGTAGTCGCTAGCACAGTTTACTGGATATGTAAAACCTGTCGGCTGCGAGGTGCAGTTATAGTAGAAGATGAAATCGACATTAGTGGGACTGAGATTGAAAGGCATCCTGATACTATGCAGCGGGGCACTGCTAGAGTCCTCGTACTCAAGGCATTAACCAGAGGAATGAATGGTTCACATAGAGGATATCCTTGATGGTGAACTCACTGTTTGAGAAAGTCAGGACAGGGTACATCCCTGTGCAGGTGATCTCGAAAATTTGGATAGCTACAATAAGACTCCTGCATGCCCGAAATCCTCAAAGGGTAGCTGATGTTCGGACCATTTCCACAGTTCCGAGGCGTGCAGGCCTCGTATCGCGCATCCTCCGCTACAGCCTGATAGACTAAGCTGGCAAAGACCATGAGAAGGACCAACTGGCGACAACTAGCTCCGCAGATGAAGCTTTGGAGATTCATTTGGGACTGGAAGGAGGCAGAGCAGGACAGGAGAGAAATCAAATGGAGTTAGTTTGAATTGTCCTAGCTCCTTTAACCGTCGTGTGCTAGTTCATCAACTTCGAAGCAAATGCCAAGCGACACAGAAAGAGGTCCCATGCGCGCATTATTCAAGCACCCCGTGCAAATGCATCGATGTCCTACGGGGAAAATCTGCCCTGGAAAGTCCTGAGGAACCGACTATGAAACTTCCCAGTCAACGGGACCTCTTAATTACAATTACGTTGGAGGGCCAGCCAACGTGTTGAAGAGATGAAATTAATGATGATCTACCAAATCGTTAGGAGCAAGCCTTGAACCTTCCGAGCCAAAGGGACCTCTACATTACACTTGGGAGCAAACCTCTCGATCCACAAACCTTAAGGAAAAATTTCTGTTTTATCCAAATTTATTGTTTAAATGTGAGTTTATAAATCAAAATTTTTGAGAGATATTGTTTTGTAGTGTTTCTGACCAATTGTGGTCAGAAACCGCTAACATGGTGATCCACAAATTGTCAACATCAACATGACCCATGGAACAATCAACGATTATTCGACATCATGTTAAAATATGGGCCCGTTATGTGAATTTGGGCCCATATATTAGACCATAGGTTAATTAAAGTCCACATTTGTTGACTAATCTCAAGACTGCGTCGAGTCGTAAGCTATCCTAA
This sequence comes from Corymbia citriodora subsp. variegata, assembly GCA_014858505.1. Classification (NCBI taxonomy): domain Eukaryota; kingdom Viridiplantae; phylum Streptophyta; class Magnoliopsida; order Myrtales; family Myrtaceae; genus Corymbia; species Corymbia citriodora. Next base: position 8,736,357 of record CM026411.1, read on the forward strand.
GGGGAGTAGGAACTCTGACGTGGGATAAGAATCTAGGGAAATGCGTTTAAATTTTGGTTCACGCTAATGTTTGGTATCGCGAAAGGAAAAAGAAAAGGAATCAATCAACCAATGATCAATTTGCGTTGCTTGGTAGGATTTGTTCTTAATGATTAGGTAGATCATCAAAAGTCAACATTTCGAAAAAAGAAAAAAAAAAACATTGGTGGTTCTCCAACCTAAGTCCCTTTGACTAGGAAGTTTCCTGGTTTGTTCCCTAGAGGTTTTTTTTTTTTTTTTTCAGGGCAAAATTTCTATAAAATCTACTAACGGATATCAATGGAAGTTGCATGATGTTAGATATGTTCCAGGACTTAAGAGAAATCTGATCTCTATAAGTCAACTAGATAGCACAGGTTACGGGATTATTTTTGGGGATGGCTCTTGGAAAATTGTTAAAGGTGCTCTGGTTGTAGCACGTGGAACAAAGTCAGGAATGCTCTACGTGACTGAAATCAATAGAGAAATTGCAGCAATTGCTAAATCAGAAATTGATTCTAAATTATTGCACCACAGGCTTGGACATATGAGGGAAAAAGGAATGAAGATATTAGCATCTAAGGGAAAATTGCCTAATTTGAAGTCCATAGATATTGGTCTATGTGAAGATTGTGTTATGGGTAAGCATAAACGTGTTAGTTTTTCGAAGATTGGAAAAGAACCAAAGAAAGAAAAATTAGAGTTGGTGCATACAGATGTGTGGGGCCCAGCTCCTGTGCAATCTCTTGGAGGCTCACGCTATTATGTCACGTTTATTGATGATTCCACTAGAAAGGTATGGGTTTATTTTCTAAAAAATAAATTTGACGTGTTTGTTACTTTAAAAAGATGGAAAGCTGAAGTGGAGAACGAGACTGGCCTGAAAATTAAATGTTTAAGGTCTGATAATGGCGGTGAATATGATAGCAAGGAATTCAAGCAATTTTGTGTAGAGAACGGAATCAGAATGACAAGAACTGTTCCCAATAGACCGCAACAAAACGGAGTTGCTGAGAGGATGAACAGAACTCTGAATGAGTGTGCAAGAAGTATGAGGCTGTATGCAAGATTACCCAAGATGTTTTGGGCAGATGCAATTAATACGGCAACATATCTAATTAATAGGGGACCTTCGGTTTCACTTGATTTTAAGTTACCAGAAGAAGAATAGAATAGAAAGAATGTAAGTCTCTCGCATCTGAAAGTCTTTGGTTGCGTTTCCTATGTCCACGTAGATTCTAAAAATAGAGATAAACTTTATGCAAACGCTAAAAAGTGTTTTTTCATCGGATATGGTTCTGATTATTTTGGCTATCGGTTCTAGGATGAACAAAATGGAAAAATAATAAGAATTGCTGATGTTACGTTCAATGATAACATGTTGTACAAGGACAAATCCGTGGTGGAATCTAGTGTGAAGGAAAATTTAGTGGAGAATATAGAAATTGAATTGGAAGATAATTCTAAAAGTGTTCTGGTTGAAATTTCTAAAACTGTTGTTGAACAAGAGTCATGTACACCTGATCCCACTTTGAGAAGATCTAGTAGAATACATAAACTTGTACAAAGATATTCTCCGTCATTGCATTATTTGCTTTTGACTGACGTTGGCAAACCAGAAAATTTTTTGGAAGCAGTGCAGGTTGAAGGTTCTGTTAAGTGGGAGTTAGCAATGCAGGATGAGTTGGATTCGAGTAACTTGGGTGTTAACTTAGTTACCATATGGGAAGAAGGCATTGCAGAACAAGTGGGTGTATTGGGTCAAAGAAGAACCTGATGGTAGCAAGAGATACAAAGCAAGGTTAGTAGTAAAAGGGTTTTAGCAAAAAGAAGGAATTGACTATACAGAGATTTTTTCTCCAGTTGTGAAATTGACTACTGTTAGGTTAGTATTGAGTATTGTTGCTGTAGAGAATTTATATCTAGAGCAGCTAGATGTTAAGACTGCATTCCTTTATGGTAATTTGGAGGAGGATATTTATATGGTACAACCAGAAGGTTTTCAAGATCCTGGAAAAGAAAATTATGTCTGCAAATTGAAGAAAAGTTTGTATGGCTTGAAACAGGCTCCTCGATAGTAGTATAAAAAATTTGACACATTTATGTGTGGTAACGGGTTCACTAGAAGTGACATGGATTACTGTTGTTATTTCAAAAAAATTGATGACTGTTATATTATTTTGTTGTTGTATGTGGATGATATGCTCATTGCAGGATCTAGCATGAGAGAGATTAACATACTGAAGCAGCAATTGTCAAAAGAGTTTGAGATGAAGGACTTGGGTGCAGCGAATCAGATTCTTGGGATAAGGATCACGTGGGATAGATTTAAAAGAATTTTAAAGTTATCTCAAGAAAAATACATTAAAAAAGTGCTTGACAGATTCGGAGTTCAGAATGCAAAGCCTAGAAGTACTCCTTTAGGAAGTCACTTCAAGTTCTCAAAGGAGTAGTCACCAAAGACGAATGAAGAGTGGGAGTATATGGCTAAAGTGCCTTATGCATCAGTTATTGGTAGTTTAATGTACGCAATGGTGTGTACTAGACCAGACATAACTCATGCAGTGGGAGTTGTGAGCAGATACATGGCAAATCTAGGAATAAAACATTGAGAAGCTGTAAAGTGGTTATCAAGATACTTGAAATGCACTTCAAGTATGTCATTATGTTTTATGAAAAATAATGCAACTTTACAAGGCTTTGTTGATGCAGATCTTGGTGGTGACTTGGATAATAGGAAGAGCACCTCAGGTTATGTTTTTACCTTAGGTGGCACTGCAATCAGTTGGATGTCTAGACTTTAGACTTATGTATCTCTCTCAACCACTGAAGCAGAGTATGTGATTATATCTGAAGCTGGTGAAGAGATGATTTGGTTGAAAATTTTTCTGAAGGAGATAGGCAATGAGCAAGATAATAGTGTTCTTTTCAGTGATAGTCAAAGTGCTGTTTGTCTTGCAAAGAATCCGGTATTTCACTCAAGGACAAAACACATTGAGTTAAAATATCATCAAATTCATCAGTTAATAGATGATGAGGCATTGTCATTAAAAAAGATTCTTGGTGTGGAAAAATCTAGCAGATATGTTAACAAAGGTTGTCACCACTGAGAAACCGATGCTGTGCATTGCCTCAATTGGCCTCCATGGTAAGTAATGAGGGGGGCCGCTGCACTAGGACAATTTGGGTTGAAAAGATGAAGACTATAAAAGATTATTGCTATTTTTTGAAGATCAGCCTCCAAGTGGGAGATTGATGGAATTGTGGAGTCTGATGGAGGAAAAATATTATTGTGGGTAGGCACTTCCCAGTAGGTCACCCATCATGAGATATTAAAGGAAATATAGTTTATATTACTACTAATAGCATACACATAATTTATTTTAATATGTATGCCCTAGACTCCTATTATAAATATGACAATTTATTTTATAGTTGTAATGCTGAAGTTTTGTAACTCTGAGCTTGTAACACTGATACTGATAGTGAAGAGATTACCTAGTGCGGCACCGTAGTTTTTCCCTTGATTTTAGAAGGGTTTTCCACGTAAAAATTCCTGTTTGCTCTCTTTTTCTTCCTACTTTATTTTTCGTCGCATATTCGAATCCCCAACAGGAAAATTATTAGAGAAAAAAGGTTTAACCATCATACCAAACACATACACGGAAGTAATGATGTTCAGTATTTGGACTGTAGTCACCATGCATTAACCAATTTTATTGTTAAATTATGTCTTTAGTTTAAATTTGTGTACGAAACTCAATTCGTTTGAAGGATTTATTGATTTTGTTCAAAATCTGGTGTGCTTTTTTTTTTTAATCCCAGTCAAATCTGGATGCTTGGGGCAGTGGATGTTGATTTTCTTTTTCGTTGGAGAAGGACATCTTTAACCGGTTTGATTACTTGTATTTTTATTATATTACGGACAGGATGAGGAGGCACTTCTTTTGAACATATTCTCTGAAAGATGTCGAGGACGTCTCTTCTAAAAGGCACATAAGAAAAAGGAAAATTGAAGTATTTGTGGGTCCAGGTCAAAAGTAGTAGACATGTTGACCCCAGTAAATACTCTATTACAATCTACGTGGGTCTGATATAATTGACATTGAACAACCCAAATTTGAGTCATTACTCTCTTGCAAAGACGAACTTTCACATGGGCAAACCTCGAGCGATCTTGAGAGCAATGACAAGGACGGTTTGGGAGGGATTTGCAAGGTCTCAACACTTCCTTTTAACATCTCCACAACTTGGGTCATCGATGGTCGAGCTCTCGGATCAATTTGAATGCACCATAAACCTATTATAACCATCTTCTTCACAATTCCTTCATCCTCCTCATTTGTGATCCCATGCAACCCAAGTTCTTCACGAAGCTCCAAGCATCGGTGGATCCAATGAGGAAAATATGTTTCGCTTGTATGATCTACCATGACTTCAATATTTTTCCTCCTACCAACCATATCTAGAACCATCATGCCATAGCTATAGACATCCGATTTGTGAGAAACCCCTCCAATGTTCCTTATGATCAGCTCCGGAGCAATGTATCCAATAGTGCCTCGGGCACCAAGCAATGACACAATGCTCTCTTCTCTTGGGCATATTTTGGCAAGTCCAAAGTCGGAGATCTTGGGACAATAGTTTGCGTCAAGGAGAATGTTGTGAGGCTTTATGTCAAAGTGCAAGATCCTTATATTACATCCTCTGTGCAAGTACTCTAGCCCATGAGCTATGCCAAGTGAAATCTGGTACAATGTGTCCCAACTCAATTGCTGATCTACCTCCAAAGTGTTACTCCTACCGAATATGAACTTTTCAAGTGATCCATTGGGCATGAACTCATAAACCAAAGCTCTTTCGCTTCCTTCAAAACAGAACCCCAGGAGGTTGACAACATTGACATGAGAAGTCTTACTTATGCTTGCAACTTCATTGAAAAATTCTTCAGCATCACCTTTCAGCTTCTTTAGAAGCTTCACCGCCACAAATCGACCATCCTGAAGCTTGCCCTTGTACACACAACCATAACCTCCCTGGCCTAACTTTTCTTCGAAAGAGTTAGTCATCCTCTTGATGTCTTTGTAGGTGTATCTTCTCGAAGAGATGAGTCCCTCAATTTTCATTTCCCCATCGAAGTGTTTGCTCCTCTGCTTTATCGAAGGCATAATTATCCTGGTCATTGGTGTCTTCCAGAAGAGAAGCATTAAGATAAGGGTGACCACAATTCCAGCTCCTAATGCAGCCGTTCCTAAAAAACAAAGAACAATTTTGAACAACAATCTTAGTTTTGCACTTGTTGATGTATCAAGACCGCACAATCTGTTTTTTTCTTTGTTTGGTTAAGTCAGTTTGTTGATGTCCTGTTTTCTAGGAGTTAGTTTATTGTCATTTTACTTGGTCAATCCTATTTTGTAGGAGCAGTTATCTGCACGTTTTTTCTGCTGTTCTGTTAGTTTGTTGCTGGTTTTGTGGACCAAGCAAGCTGTTAGTGGGCAACGTGGGTTTATGGTTAAGTTTTAGTATGTATTTAAGCATTTTTCAGTTTTCT
>CM026411.1:8742025-8804267 GCA_014858505.1 Corymbia citriodora subsp. variegata
GCCTTGACTCAACTCCAAACCTTAAGCGGGCTGGTTGTCGGTGAGGTCAAGAAGAATTTGATGAGGAACCACATGGACAGCTTGACCACGCTCATCACGCTCAAGCTCTACTGGCAACGCTCGGATACGGACACCTCAGCCGCCGCAGAAAAAGCAGTAGCCGATTGGATTAGCTTCAGGCTCACCAATCTCCAGTCCTTGACCTTTGGGTTAATCCAAGAAGCCAAGCCCACAAAAGAAACTAAGCCCGCGGCATCGCAGATAGGCCTGTTACCGAAATTGTCGTTGGCTGAACAGCATCACAAACTGTTGAAGCTCTACTTACTGGGCCAACTCAACGAACCCATCTGGTCACCGCTCTTGCCTGCCTCGCTCATGGAATTGACTCTATCGGATTCGAAGGTGGAAACAGACATGATGCCCGAGTTGGGTGGTCTCCTGAGGAACCTGAGGGCACTCAGGCTCTTGGCCAATTCTTTCCTAGGCACTAGTCTGAGGTTCATCAAGGATGGGTTTCCGAACCTCAAGATCTTGAAGATTTGGAAGCTGCCTCAGCTTGAGAAGGTGATTATTGAACACGGGGCGATGCTACATCTCAAAGAACTCGAGCATAGGCATCTCGAGAGGTTGGAAACTGTTGAAGGGATCAAAGAGTGTACGGAATTGGAGACTGTACGTGTGGTATTCAAAAAGGCTGCTCCTGGTTATGTTGACCGTCTTAACGAGGAAAAGGGAGAGAAGATGAAGCTGTACAAAATAGAAGAGACCAAGACGCTTGAACCCGAAGACGATGACGGTATGGCATAATAATATATCTCAAATATTTTCTTTATCCAGGATGTTGAAAAAAAATTTAGACCTGATAATCTCAACAATTATTTACTAGTGGTTAATACAAACAATCGTGATTTTTCTCAAGTAACATTTTCTTGACTTGTTCTACCATATCTAGTCAATGCATAACAAACATCTATGTAATTCTAATTCTACAGAAGAGCACAAATTTTCATACAATTTCTACACCATAGTCAGTCACTTAGCTCTTAGAAACAAGTCTACATTTATACATTTTCTAGTCACTATCACAATACTAAATCACGTGGACAGTGTCATTATATCTTTGTGGAACTCAATGTTGGATCCAAAAACAATCTTTGGAACCAACCTTACTTCCCATAACTGAAGCCTGTCTAGCGAGCCTTTCACATATCTCACATACAAAATGCCGAAGAATAGATACCAATTAAAACCTATCATTCTCGTGCCATATCATATTTTAAGAAAAGTAGCATATACGAACAAATCTACAATGTTGCTTTCTTTTCATTGGTAGGAGTACTGTGAGGAAATCTCTGCATGTGTTTGTGTGTGTGTGAAGCTTACATATTTAGTGTTTTCTTGGTTCCTACAGTTTGTGACGACGATGAGGACACTTCTCCTTGAATATAAGCCACTACAATGATCTTTGGAGTTGAACATATATATCACATCCCGCCACTGTGCAGATAAATAATTTCATGTAACTGTTAGCTTATGTGATCAATTGACATGATGTCATTCATCCAATGTGAGATATTCTTTCTTCAATCTTAGACATCTATGTCAGCATATACAATGGTCTTTGGAGTTGAACAAATATATCCCATCCTCCTACCTGGCCAACCTCCCCCCCCCCCCCCCCAGCCGCTCTCTGCAAACAAATAATTTCATGTAATTGTTAGCTTATGTGATCAATCGACATGACATCATTCATCCAACGTAAGATATTTTTGCTTCAATCTTAGACATCTATGTCAGTATATACTCAATCCAATGAGGTCAAAAAAGCACAAGAGAAAAAGAGAGAGGCTAAAATGAAGTTTAGGAGTCATAGTTAATGTGCACATGCCGCACAAGTCATGAGGTAACCACAAGCTTTTAAATAATAATAAAAAACATATAAGAGGATGGAAGAAATGGTAACATTATATATTTAGTCAATTACTTATGTTGCAGAGCCTAGAGGTCAGAAGACCTACAAGCCTTCATATGTTCATATGTAAATTACAAAGCTTTTGTACAATGACCTGCATCTTAATTATGAAAGAAGAACACCCCAAATGTCAAAACTTGACAGGGTGGACACATAAGTGCTAAAACTTCCGACAGGTACATTTAACTGCCAAATTTAGAGAAGAAAGGAACACTTAAGTGCCAATGACAGGAATTACCAATCAAATTGCTAACATGACTTTTTCTTGCAAGATTTTTAACCAATGTGGTAATTCTTAAAAAAAAAAAAATTATCCACATGGATAAGGCAAATGTTGGACGATGTTATTTTGGCGTGGTTGATAAATGATGTCATTTAGTGTCTTGACCCAATCAAGCATCGCCTCACGCTCGCTATCCTTCTCACACTTGATTCTTCACGCTTGGTCATCATTCTTACTAAGGCTCCGTTGCCGCTTGCCATTCACTCATGATTACTTGCTAGTTGCCATCATCACTCACTTAGGTTTGTCTACATCTCTCCTTGTGGCTTGTAAGAATGGGCTCAGAGGGCTATTGAAAGGGCCGGATGAGAAAATTGGTGCTCAGATGGGAAAATAGGGCTTAGAGAGCGATTAAAAGGCTCAAATATGCTACTGTGATGTGCAGGGGCGATTAAAGGGCTCAAATGTGCTACCATGATGTGCTACCGCGAATGTGAGCACAATTGTTAGGACAAGAAATTTAGGGCTCACCAGGATGTCATGGGGTTTTGTATGTAAAATAGTGAAGATGGTGCTATGGGGACCTAAATTTGTTTAATTGAATGGTTGTTGTGGGGACCTCCGCTCATTTCTTTCCACTAAACAACAAATGCTCTTTCTTCCATAAACTATATGAGAATGTAAGGACCTTCATATGCAATTGTTGTCTTTTGTCGTTGTGGTCCCAAAACTTAATTGCTTCTTTTCTTTGTTGCATACATGAATTACAATTATGTTACTATCATTGTTTGCTAGGGGAAGTTTGCGATTGAGGAGAATGAGTGGGAGTATGAGAGGGAAATGAGGGCACTATGTTTATCAATGTAAATAAGATTTCTTATATTGAATTTGTTAGGGATATAGTGTATTATTTTCCATGCAAAGTATAGAAGTACAGATGTTGCTTTGTTGTGTTCTTGGTGTCACGACCTAACCTCAACGCCACATCACATCTTGATCGATGGTTTGAAGGTCAAAAGGAAAGCACTCATAAATGTAAGTTTAGAGATACTTAATTCAGCCGATGATCCTCAAGAGCCACGCCACATCAAGGATGACTCGAACACATCATCAATAACATATGTCCTATGAGGTCCATCAATCGAGAACATGAGCTCTCCCAAGCTCGTATCTTGTGTGACAACGAGATTCATTTTAAAGTTATATAGACAACCTAAAATACAGTTCTAGGAGTCGCCATCAGCCTCATTTTTTAGAGGCTAGCTAGAGTGTCCAATCGAGGGTCGGGAGCGATCCCTTGATTTCTACAGAACTAGAGCTCATGTGTTAGGGGATTTGGGTTACGCTACTATTTTTATTATCGCACTTTCAATACCTAATAGTCGATTTTTTACTAACGTGTCCATGTGTCTTTTTTATGTTTTCGTGCATTTTATAACAATGGGTGATCGTGCATGGATGGTTCTTTCCATTCTACTCTATCTAACTGGAGTAAGAAGAGAAATCACACAATTAATTGAAAAGATGGTACAAGAAAGTAAACACCCAAACAGTTCAAAAGCATCATAAGAAAGACCTAAACGCACTAGTCTAAGTACAAGAAAAAAAAAACTGCAACTTGTCGGTCATTTATACAACGCAAATGAAAACCCAAGACATATGTTGGGAAATAAATATTACAAGATAGACAGGGTCAGATTGGACATCGACCATCTGCCATCTTCACATCTTTGGGATCGCCTCCTCCATGGATCGCCTTTGGACTTATTATAGTTCTAGTCTAATGCTAAAACTAAAATGAAGGTAGTACAAGCATTGTCATTCGACAATCAAAGAAATTCACGTCAAGGCATCCAAGGAATCCGAAGCAGGCGATCAATAACACAAACAAGATCAATCCAGAGAACAAACACAGCCTCGAGTCGGTCTTTGTATGAACATGCGACGGCTTTTCTAAAGACACCTACCCCATTCATTTTTAAGTGACTTATAGCCGTTAATCATCATTTGTATTCACAAACGGTGATTAATGCTATAAATCCCTAAGTGAAGCTCTAAATGGCATCAAAGAGGAGACCCACGTGATCATGCATCGCTCCTAAATCATTTATCTAAAAGTCACATGCATCAAAAGAAGGAAACATGCACTTAGGCCATAGGGCCATACTTCTCAACCAATCAACCAAGTGAGTGAACCAACAATGGATCAATTATTCAATCACACACACCAAATGACATAGCAATGACAAACAAGACAACCGAACATAGGAAATATGACTCATGTGATGCCAAAATCAATTTACAGACAATTTGCAAACAGGGACTCAAGTCCAAGGAAATTGCAAAGAAGGACCTCAACTTTACATATTTACAAATAAGTCCCTAAGAAAGGTAATTCGAAAATTTCAGTTGTTTGGCAAGCGTGGACAATTTTAAAAGAATTTGAACTCATTCGATGTTCTTGGAAATAAATTTCGAAGTCTGGGTGCGGATAATGTCAGCACACTGATCGGGCTCCTTAAACCATCAAATGTGTGTCAATTCCGATAAAATCAGCATCAAAACAAAGTTTAAGGAATACTAAACAACTTTGATGGAGAAACCTTTTCAAGATGGGCGTCACATGAATTTGTAAAAATTTTGAAACAGTGAAGGTCTGAAGAGTAAATAAAAATTCCAGGATGCCCTGCAACTTTAGGAGGGTTGGTAAAAACACTAAAACATGTTTTTATTTTCTGAAAATTTTTAGCAAGAAATTTCAGCATATCGCAAGAAATTCATAAGAAGACATCAAAGTCTAATTCAGTATGCATGATTTTCTAAAAATCACAGAACACATGCATGTCAATCAGCCAAATCAGATCTCACAGAAACAAGGCATTCAGTGTTGGTCTAACAGAAGCAGAACCAATGATCATCTCAACCTAGATTTTTTATGGCAGGTAAATAAACATGTGAAGAGAAACTTTCATGAAGAAGGCATCCTAAGATTCTAATCGCGTGATTTTAGAAAAATTACAAAACAGTGAAAGGTCAATCAGGAACAGAATGGGGCAGCAGAACATGTATGCAATCTAAAGGTCATTAACATACAGAGATGATTCTAACCAATTTGAGGATTTTACATGTTGAAGATATATGTCTACTGAGAAACTTTCATTAGGACAGAAACTCTAAAACATGCACCCAAAAAATCATACAAAATTGGTAAACAGTCAGTCAGACTCACAGAGGCAGGGCATGCACTTCAGATTAATATGATTTCCAGATTCAAACTCGGTTTTGGAAAATATGTTAAACATTGCAACTGAGGTCCGATCTAGACATATAATATGTCATTTTAAAGCTGGAGAAGTCCTTTACAAATGTCTAGAAGGTATTGAAGGCAATGGAGCACATGAACAAGCTCAATCGAAGACAATCATCAAAGATGTTCACTCTAGCATCCGAGTTTGCAGAACCAAGCTGATCACATGCAATTTACCTATCTCACGAAATTTTCACATGAATAAAACTAAATATCAGGACCAAACTTCTTGAAGACACTAAATGTCAGGACGATTTAATGATGTTCAAGTAGCCTAAATGATTTGAGAAAATTATGAAATTTTAGTATGATGTGCATCAACATGTCAGGCTCATTAATCATTAAGATATCGCCTCAAGAATTCACACACAAAAAATCATAAAAAATCCTCAAGCCGAACAGGTCAATGAAACAACTCGTTATATGCCGGTATTATTGTATGGTTCTCTTTTTCAGGATTTCGACTAATTTGTGGCTAATGTTTTACTGGACTGCTTGAGACACCAGTTTCCTCTTTCCTTGCTGCTTTGTGTCCTTTACACCCAGTCTTCCCGGTTCTCTTGCTATACATTTAAGGTTGTTTTTGGGGGCGCGTCTCTCTGAGCACGTGTGAATAGGTACCAAGATAATCATTACATTCGGTTGGGTTGACAAGCCTACACAAATGAGGGGAGCAGGGATTAATGTTCCTGTATGGAGAGCTTTGTTGTTGCATTTCATATACACTTGATGTCTGCAAGTTATTGCATACTCAGTCGCAAGTTTGTGTCTTGTCTTGTATCGGTGATCAGCATAAAAATGGCTTGAGACTGGGAAATATGATCATAGGCTTTGTGGTTGGCCGTGCTCGGCAGGGCTTGAAATGCAAATGGTTGGGCATGGGGGAGTGCTTTATGTTGAAAATCCTGACCAGAATATTTATATGTACCCGTTGAACTGGTTGGACTGGGATCAAAGAGGCCTGACCTTGGGCCCAGCCAGGCCCGCCCCACTATTTGATCAGTTTTCATATTTAGGAAATTAAATATTGTATATGCCATAGAGTGGCCAGTCAATTGATCCATTCTCATCTTAAGCTGTTGCAACGACAATAAGTTAATTAGCACGAGGTTGAGACCTGTATTCTTTGTTTGTTTGTTTTACTCTCATCTGCAGTTAGATATATCCCATGGTTCATGCAAATATTTCGCATGGTCTTATGAAACTTCTCAATATATTGTCATCCATTAAGAATTGGATCTTCAGGTCTTGCCAGTATTAGTTTTTCTTAGTACACGCCCCTTCAGTTAATAACCATACTGAGTCAAAATTCTTGATATTGGGATTTGTAGTCTACTTAAAAAGTGACATAAGTATTTGTTTTGATTATTTTCCATAGAATTGCTTCACTGTAGGCGTATTTGTCAGATAATTTCGGTGTATGGTAGTGGGCAGGTTGATGATTGTAGTTTAAGTGAGAGTCCAACCATTTACTTGGGAGAGAGTTATGTCGCACGTCAGATGCAATGAGGACAGCATTTCTCGTGAATTATGTGATCGCCGAGTCATTTACATCAGCTGTACGGCCTGTACTGTCATCCCTACATATGAGTCATGGCTCTGTGCGCAGTGTTAACTGATTCCGTCTGTCCTTCTTCCTTTCATTATTGGTCTTATTTGAATGGTCTCACAGGTGTGACATCAATCCTGGGAGGCCGACACTGTCAAGAGACAGGATCTCATTCAGATAATATGCACATTGTAAGTATTGGCTGCATTTGTAAACAACAATAAACAGCACAGCTATGACAATCGGAGCAATCATTACACTGTGCTGCATTAGCTGTTTCCCGGCCAGCCTTTAAGCACCATGATGATACAACGGTTTTTAAGGGTTTCTATGCTGGTCTCTATACGTAATTCAGTGGTCATCCATGATAAACATCGATGGGACTCAAGACTTAATAAGGGTCCTTGACATTCCATGATACTACAAGCACCCAAAATTTATGACCGGGAGACTAGGATAACCTGGTTAAAGAATTGCAATCACAATTCAAATTCAAACATTTGTTTAGCGAGCACCACATTCAGGTCTTGATATGATAGGATCGAAATTAAAAAGATAGTGTAAATCCTACAGCTCAAAATTAGTATTAGGCGTGCTAAGAGCTAGCAAAATCAGACGTTTTCATAAGCCCACTCAAGTAGCATTTAATAAAGATGGATGAGGTGCTTGGTGATATTGTTAGTTCAGTGTTAACTAACAATGTATTGCCACTTACAATAGTTTCTTGAAAGATGTTTTCATTACGATTGCATGCGCATCCTCAACCTCACAGTTTCCATGGAAACTCGAGATTTCCAACTTGAAGAAATTGATACATGACATAAGACCCATCCTTCACCCCAAGAAGGTAATATTGCTTAAGCAAATAAAATAAAATAAAAAATTCATGCAAAAAAATTTTCATTAGTAATTTACTCATTTTATCTGTCGGCTTTAATGCTTTTACTCATGCTTGGTTTGCATCGATAGGGCCGACTTGGTATTGAAGGAATCGGGGCAATAATCCAACTGGCAATGTGGGAAGTATGACATCCTACCTGCTTGGTGTGGTTCTCGACTCTATGGTCCAATACTAACGTGTCATGAGTGGGGGAATTTGTAACGTTCGGGTCTCACATTGCGTAGGAGAGGATTGTTAAGTGATTCATAAGTAGCAGCCCACTAACAAAAGACCACTGCCTAAGTATTCATATGGATGGCATGGCCCTCGTAAATCATATTGGATCATTACGGACAAATGAAGCACCTAAAGGGAATGTAGATGGTCGGCTAAACAGTTTAATGCATACGGGAAAATTGCTTAAATGCAAGCAAGCCAAATTATTCCTATTTTCTTTCCTCTAAACTGGCAAATCAGAAAAGTGCAGCTCCAATAAGCACACACATTCAATTTCACCACCAATGTTCAGTCAAGATAGAACCTACAACCGATTCGAATGAGGAACAAAGAGAGACGCGAAGCGCACCTGGATAGCAAAACAGCAGGTCAAAGAAGCGGTAGGTTTCGCTGCAAATTAAAAACAAAAACCAGCAGATTAGCTCAGCATCAGCTTAGGCAGAGAAGAAACGAAACATCACAGTCAAAAAAAGGGAGCTTCGCTGTCACGTCCTAGCGCCTCATCCGACGGCACCAAGGGCGAAGCGCGCCGACACCACAACAACAACAGATCCGGAACGAAGATCCAACGCGAAGCTCGAAGCCGAAAGAGAAAGCCGAATCGATCGACGAGCGAGATGGGGAGGGCGACGGGGAGTTTTACCTAGGGTTGTGGAAAGGCCCGACCTTGCTGGCGTAGAGAGGGACGGCGTCGCCGTCCTTGTAGCGGTGGTCGGAGGCGTCGGATCTGGCGCCGATCGCGAGGCAGGCGATCGCGAGAGAGATCGCGAGGAGGCGGCGGACGGCTTCTTCCTGATGCTTTTCTTCCCGGAGATGGCGGAATCGATCGGTGGATACTTCCTCAGGTCTTTTGCTCGGTTTAGGGTGAGCTCTGAGCAGGGGGAGATAAGGAGCGTGAAAAAATTGGAAGATCAAAATGGGATGGGAGAGGATCTGGAGAAGAAGAAACGAGGAAAGAGAAGAAAAGAAAAGAAAAGAAAAAAGCGATTCTGTTTTCTTCGGAAATTGCATCCTAGTCCTTGGAATTCGATAATTATCTAGTTTGGTCCCTGATGAATGGTAGTATTTTTGGGGATTTTGTTGACAGCAGGCAGATGGAGATGATTACCTAGCCTTTTCATTTTGGGGAGACGACGTAAATAGTTAGTGAACTTTTATAATATTTAATTTGCTCGACATGGCCCCAAACTATTAATAAATATTTAGTATAACCCTTCCGTTTGTGCAAACAACAAATCAAACGTTATTTGATTACGTGGTTTATTATATATTAAGTTTTTTTTGTTAGATTATTATATATTAAGTTGAAAAATTATAAATGATGAGTCGATATGTTGATCTTTTTCTTCATTTAGTTTTGAAAAAGAAAAAGAAAATTAGAACGTGAACAAGTCATCATTATTTATGACATAGACTACATATTCTGATTTCGAAATGAATATCTTACTTGGATAATTCACATGTAAAGTTTCTTTGTAGTGTTCCAAATAAATTTAAGGGATTAGAAACCACATCAACACATTTCGTTAGCTTGGGTTTGCAAAGTATAGCATTGAATATTTTCAGATAACTTAGGGATTAGATTACCCATTTTTCCATAATTCAATGACTAAATCGAATCGATTATAAGTTTAGAAAAGTGCGCGTTAAACCAAAGTTTATAAATTATTTGTGGCATTTTTTTTTACTTTTCAGACTAGACAAATCTAGCAAGGACTCAAGTGAGCGGGACCAAATTTTATAACTAAAATGTCATTTCCCAAACTCATCTAACTTGGCCATTGGGCATACTTTGCCCAAGGACATGAGCAACTCATAGGCTATTAGAATTAGGGGTGATAAGTTTTAGGGTGAATGGTTCGCACTTTAAAATTGAGAACCATCAATTAAAGCCAGTTTCGAAAAATTGAAACTGGGAACTACCCATTGGTTCTATGGGCCACTCAAGGATTGGAGGTGGCGTAGTAACTAGATGGGTCCACTAAACAAGGTAAAAAATCCGTATTTCAAAAGAGGCAAGAAACTTAGAGCAAATGATGAGGTCAAAGATCGGAGGCAATCGAGAGCAAAAGTGATAGAGAGAGGGACAAGGTCAAAGGCAATTTAGAGTTTGCACATGCGTGTGTATGCACGCTAGTCTGATCCACATGGATGGATGGGTGATTCCACGTCAAGAACCAAGACCTGAATTAGTACTCACTGGTTTCAATAAATTGAAACCATCATCAATTTTGAGCCAGTTTGGTCCGATTCGAAGCGATTATTAATTATTTTGCACTCCCTAACTAGAACGGAGTCTTAAACCAAATAAGAAAGTTTTGTTATTTTCTCGTTTTTTGTGTAAGCAACACTTTAAAAATCAATATATCCATTATTAGATAGGATTAACGAGTATATCACTATGTTCTAAAACAAAATTTTCTGGTCCTGTAATTATTCATTTTATATATGACTTTCGTCCGTAGATTTGCATTGAAAGTTTTTGGATCACGATTCTTGTGCATCATCAACTAAATCACTACTTGATTACCTAATTGACACTAACAGTCAAAGGTGATGGGAGAATGAATGCCACTTAAAAATTACAGCTCATGTGCAAAAACCATGTGAACCATGTTATTTTGAATAAAATGCTTACAAGAATCATAGAATAGGTCGGACATAAATGACAATTTTAAGGATACAACAAAAAATTGATCAAACATTAAAATGCCATGCCAAAGCTTTTTTCTGTTTTCTTTTTCTTTTTCCTTCTATTCAGTTTTACATTTCCCTCAAACATTTTTCTTTTTCTTTTCCTTTTTTCTTTCTTGCTCTTCTAAATGATAAAGACATTATTACTTTCATGTAAAATATGGTCACAAGGCTTCATTCATTTTGCAAAAAAAATGAATGATTTGAAATTTTTTTTTTCAAAATTGATCATTTATATCACTTAAAATAATTAGTTAGTGAATTTTTTTCTATTACCACAATAATTTATGATTAACAATTTTCGTAAATGATAAAAATATTTTATGAGCAATCATTTTGAGAAAAATATTTTTCAAATCATTCATTTTCCACAAGATAAATGGAGCCTAAGGCCCTACCGATTTGGGGTCAATCACTAACTAAATACCTAAATAGAAACGGTTATATATGCAATTGGGTATGGCTCTTTTTCTACGGTATAATTAGAATTTTGATTTGGATAATCAAATCACATGATTAAGATGATGCAGTGCATCTTGATAGGAGTAGTTGAAAAGCCAATCGTAACGGATTTTGTATCAAACACAACATAGGAGACCAGGACTGAAGAGAAAATGGGGGGAGAGAGGTTGTTGAGAATTGAGAAGGATTTGTCTTGGACAATGAGGCGAATGTGATCCATTTACAATGTTGTTCACTTGGACAGAAATTAAACATATGAGAAAAATGTGTCTATATAAATTACAGAAGAATTTGTCTTAATAGCCACTCTTTTCACCTGGAAAGGAAGAATATGAGGTTCAAATCCCTACCTTCTTGGGGGAGTTAAGATGGAGATAATTTAGTTTCAGATGTGGATTTTAAATTTTATGCCCTATAAGAAGGTTGGACAAAAGTTTGAGAATGAGAATTAAATTAGGAGTAAAATGAGACCACTCAGAAAAAAAAAAAAAAAAAACTACAAAAGACCAAGTGATCTCCAACTTCCATTACGTTTATCTAATGAGATTCCAAGTACGATAACATGACATATTCCATGCCATAAGATGCACTCTGGTAGATGCATTCATGAACTTAGATAGCCTTAACATGGAGAACAACCGAGGAGAACTCGTCTCAGTACTATAAATACATCACCAGATTACAAAGGGGGCCTGAAGATAACCGGGCCTCCCAAAGCGAAGGGAAAGCAATTGTGAGTATGCATCGTCACTGCGTGCACTCTTAGTCGCTCTTGATAGAGCTGTATATGTGCCGAACGTACAGCAGAGATGCGTAGAACCCCACCGACCCACACATGAGGAAGATGCAATAGCAGATCCAAGCCATATACCCAAAGAAGAAAGAGAGTTGTAAGAAGCCGGAGAAGTCCGATCTCCAATAGTAGTAGTAGAAGCAGAAACCATAGACATACAGACCAACCGATCCACCACACAGAAAGGACCTAAAGTGAGCAAAACAATCAATTCAGTCCATATAAACGAATGCAGATCCTTCAATTAAAGAGAAAAGGCTAATCCTGGGAGGCTGACAATGTCAAAAAACAGGATCTCATTCAGATAATATGCACGTTGCAAGTATCATCTGCATTTGCAAACAACGATAAACAGCACAGCTATTACAATCGGAGCAATCATTACACTCTGTGGTGCATCAAGTGTTCACAGGCCAGCTTTCAAGCACCATGATAATACAACATTTTTAAGGGCTTCTATGCTAATCTCCATACGAATTCAGTGGTCATCCATGATAAATGTCAGTGGGACTCAAGACTTAATAAGGGTCCTTGACATTCCGTGATACTACAAGCACTCGAAATATATGACTAAAAGACTAGGATAACCTCGTTAAAGAATTGCAATCACAATTCAAATTCAAATTCAAACATTTGTTAAGCAGGCACCGCATCCCGGTCTTGATATTATAGGATCAAAATTAAACAGATAGTGTAAATCCTACAGCTCAAAATTGGTATTCAGCATGCTCACTCAAGTAGCATTTAATAAAGATGGATGAGATGCTTGGTGATATTGTTAGTTCAATGTTAACTAACAATGTATTGCCAGATATAATAGTTGCTTCAAAGATATTCCAATTACGATTGCCCGCGCATCCTCAACCTTACAGAATTCATGGAAACTTGAGATTTCCAACTTGAACAAATCGATACGTGACATGATATAAGGCCTATTCTTGACCCCTTGAAGGTAATATTGCTCAAGCAAATAAAAAAAAATTCATGCAAAAATAATGTCATAAGTGAATTACTTATTTTGTCCGTCCACTTCAATGTTTTTACACACAGTTGGTTCGCATGGATAGGGCCAACTTGGTATTGAAGGAATCGGAGCAATACACCAACTGGCAGTGTGGGAAATACGATATATCCTACCTGCTTGGTATGGGTCTTGACTCTATGGTCCGATGCTAACATGCTATAAGTGGGGGAATTTGTAAGGTTCAGGTCTCACATGGAATAGTAGCGGTCCACTCACAAAAGACAACTGCCAAATTTTTCATTTGGGTGGCATGGCCCTCATAAATCATATTGGATCGTTACGGACAAATGAAGCACCTAAAGAGAATGTAGATGGTCTTTCGCTCCGTTCGTTTTACGGAAAATAACTTTCAGAAAAACATTTTCCGGATTTTTCGACGTTCGTTTCACAGAAAATAAATTTATTGAGGAAAACATTTTCCATAAAGGAAAAAAAAATCTTCTAAAATAGGGGAAAATGTTTTCCACACTCACTCTCTTCTATCTCACACCCTCTATTATTCTTCACTTCTTTCTTTTATTTTTATTTTTAAAAATTTCATAAATTCGAATTTTTTGTTATTTTTTAATAAAATCGATTTTTTTTTCTGTCTTTCTTTTTCGATCGCCGGCCATTGACCGACAATCGGCAAGCCGAGCTTGCCGATCTGGCGTCGCCAGATGGTGGTGAGGCTCGGGCGTTGCCAGAGGCGGTGAGGCACGAGCGTCAACAGACTATGGCGAGGCTTGGGCGTCCCCAATCTGCGAGGCCCAAGCCTCGCCGCTGTTTGGCGACGCTCGAGCATCGCCAATCTTGTGAGGCCCGAGTATCACCGCCTCAAGCTCGCCTTGCCAGTGAATTGATCGGGCGAGCTCGCCAAAGGTAGGCGAGCCTCGAGCCTCACCAGCAAGGCAAGCTCACCAGAGGTAGGCGAGCCTTGAGCCTCGATGGCAAGGTGAGCTCAAGGCATGGCCGGTGACCGGTCAAGGAAGGAGAGAACACAAAAAAAAGAAAAAAATAATTTAATAATCAATTTTTAAAAATAATAAATAACGATTTTAAAATAAAAAATAAAAAAAAAATTATTGAAAAGAGTTTATATCCACTTCAAAATCAAGTTTTACCTGAACACTAGAAAATAGTTACGTTTTTCTAGAAAATAGTTTCTTGAAAAATATTTTTCAGAAAAGTAACATTTTTCGTGAAACGAATAGACAGTTTAATAAATATGGGAAAAATGCTTAAATGCAAGCAAGTCAAATTGTTCCTATTTTCTTTCCTCTAAACCGGTACATCAGAACTGAACACACACACACACAAAAAGGTGCATCAGAAAAGTGCGGTTCCAATAAGCACACATTCAATTTGAGTTGAACATTTGTAATAGCAGCAGCCTTTTGATTCATGTGAAGTGCACAGGCATAGCCTTTTGAACACTCCTCAATTCCTATATTCACATGTCCTACAATTTTACGGATGTCTAAGTTGCAGATCCCATATTCCAATTAGAGTCAAGCAGAATGACTGCCAGAAATTTGTCTTTCATTGTCAAAACTTTTTGTATACATGGTGACTGGTTTCACATATAAGGCTATTGTGTTTTAACATATCTGAACCAACTTTTGGCTTGTTTCTGTCATTAAAAAACCAGAAGATCGGTGTTGCACCTTGTGATATAGCTACTGGGTTTGATCCAACTCATAAATCGTCCATTGTTCTATTTTTTTGGATGACCATCATTCAACTTTGACATTCACATTATGAAATAAACAAAGAGGAATATAAATGGAAAAGAAGGAGATATCACTTCCATCATTAGTGAAAAGTTTGAAAAAGTGGCATTAGAGAGAGAGAGAGAGAGAGAGAGAGAGAGAGAGAGAGAGAGAGAGAGATCTACCTCCACCACCATCGATGATCTTCAGCAGCTAGCTGAAAGTGCGTCACGGCCATGGTGATTAACGAAGTTGTGATGAGCAGAATAATGAAGATGACAAATATTGCGCTATAAAGGGTACAGACCCTATGACTCCACATGCTGGTAAATATGTTATACAGCTGAATGTAGATAGTAGAAAAAGGCAAGAGACCTGCCAGGACCAGTGACGGGACCTCTCTGGGGCACTTTGAGGTCTCACAAGAATCTTGAAACTCACCGTGGCTCTTTTGCCCAGCTACTCCCCCAGAAGCAAGCAAGGGTAATGCCAGTGATATCCAAATCAACAGTAATGTCAAGATTGTTCCCAAAGGAAGCGCCGCATTTGCTTTGTAAGACACTGCGACAGTACTAAGGAAGCAGAATACAAGAAACAACGGCACAGAAGATAAGGACCCCGTCAGCAGCAAATTTTTGCCCAGTTGTAAAACTCAGAAGATTAGGCTCAAGTTTCACAGTGAAAATGAAAGCGTTCAAATGGAGATGCTAAACATATAGCCTGTTAGAACTTACCCAATTCTTTCCCTCAATCTGACAGTAGAATAAGACGGCTAAATATCCAGCAAAGCCAGAAGTCATGGTGTACAGGACTATCAATGCTATGAACAAATTTCCTCGGTCGAATGGATAAAATACACCCAGAAGCCCAAGTAGTAAAGTAAATGTGGTTCTGAGAAAAAAGATTGTAAATAATCAGTACTTTAGAACACAAGAATTTAGAGGACTGCTGTTGGCCTGTTGAATAAGATCTCAGACACATTGATTGGTTAAAAAACTCACAGAATGCACAACTGAGCACCTGAACCAAGGGCTGCAGCAAACAAAGACCTGTGCTTTGGGTACCGGAAGACATCAGAGCGGATGCACTTCCATCCTGTCCGCTCTCTGTCTGCTGCATCTTCAGGTATGAAACTGCCAAGCGATCACAGATGTAAAAGCACTCATATTTCGGAGCATAGATAGAGAGAACAGAATAAGAACAAGGAAAAGAAGGTGACAATTGCTTGCACTCTCACTCATAGAAATCCTTCCGGGTGACTCTCATATAGTAAATTAATAGGCATCCAAACAGAATCAGAAATGTCACACATGAATTTATAATTGAAAAATGGTGACTTGTAGAATGGTGCAACGCTGAATACTTCTTCATTCTTTCATGGTAATGTGCATTTGTTTCTATCCAATGCACACTGTACAGTAGTTTTATGTCCATTTCCCTGCCTTCAGCCAACTCCACTCCCTCATTAGGGTGCACCAACAAATGAGTCTACTATTTGGTCCCTATTGAAGAAGATTTCAAGTTCGAAATACTGGTAAAGGAGATATTTGTGCTCTGAATTTTTTGTTGGTGATCTGTGACCCTCTCCCATAAATCCCCAGATTGGCAAGTCATCACAGTACATCTGAAAGAAATAATCCCGCTTGATTGTAGCTAGAATTTGAGAGACTTCTTCTCTTGTCAACTTCTTTGCACACGCAACCTCATGATCCTTCCGCTGTAGAAATTTGACATTGAATGGAGCAGTTACTAGGCGATCTCCATCCAGTATCTCACCAAGAGTCTCCTGCTTCTCCTCCAAATGATCTGTCATCATGAAAATGCGGAGGAAACATAGGACGTGAATACATAATTGGGGAAAAGGACGAAAGTGAGGCACTTGAACCCCAACCAAAACTTAGGTACATGTTGCAAATCTAACCTGGTCGACAAAATGGGAGACTGTAATAACCATATGTTTCACTGTAACCATCACACAAACAGAAGTAAGAAAGCATATGCAGTAAAATCACTAAGATGAAGGAACTATATAGATTTGATAAATGCAAAGACAACGTATCTATTTCCAGCAGTAGAACATATTGAACCTCAAAGGCAGCACTTAAACAAACATGATCTTAGCTGACTTTAAGCATACAACTCATACTCCATTGGATCCTCTAGACACATCGTGCCTAGCATGCAATCTACACTTTTCTAGAAAATGAAAAGCTAGCTTCCTGCACCACATAAATCCATCATGGTTGTTGGGAATGTGAAAAGTTCATTGACAGGTTGATAATTACCTTGGATTGTGATAAGGATCAACTCTGTTGACATAAAGAGGAACTAAATCACCGACTTTGTACCTATGCTCCAGCAAATCTGGCCTCACATGACTTAAGCAACAAATGATGAGAAGAGGAACAGCAAGAAGAACCACACATTTCTCCATTCCCACTTCACATCCAATGTCAAGATGAAAGTACTGTGATTTTAGGAGCCCTGCAGCATTAAGAGAAGACCTACACATTTAAAACAGAACAGGTAAGGGATGTTCCTTTCGTCTCAATTTTAGTATGTCATATTGATTTAGAACATCAAAAGATCGAGGGAAAATTCAAGATTGGAACACCATTTGTCTATGGACAATGGTTCAGACATCTGGACAAGAGACACTTCAATAAACCAGAAAAGAAGACCATTATCAAATGGTTGGTTTCCCTGATAGTAGAGTTTAAGAGTACAATGGCGAAAATTGTTGAAAGCAACATTGATATAATTAACGTGATAGGCACGAGTTTATTGAATGTTTAAGGTTGCTGCACAATATTGTTATCTCCTCATCTTTTTTGAACTAATTTCACTGAAGAAATATATAGAGCTAAATATCAACTGCATGCAGGATGAGGAAAACTACTTAACCTATGGGATAGCCATCAGGGCTTATATTGATTAATAGATCTTCATTCATCGAAGCAGCCAAGAACATGACCTCTAATTGGTGGAAATGTTTACCCAATGATTATTAATCAAAGTTCTCACTTCAGGCCTGAAATTCCAATTTTAGAGAATTAGAATCGAAACCTTGTTGGACTGATGAACTAGGTACTTCCACCTTTTACAAACTCATGATCTTGATGATCCATGACCAGGCAATTCAAAATTTGGAAATTTAGTAGCTCTAGCAGACCATTTTAGAGCTTCTGAAATTCACGTGTCTTCACATGAGGAAGCTTTGCACATTGAAAAGATTTAGCGGCTGACACAAACATATCCTCAATTCTTATGGAACAGAATAAATGTGAGTGGTCTCGTATCACCTCTAATCAGGTCCACTACTATTTCTTGCATGTGAAGTTGATGTATTGAAATACCATCACTACCAAATCAGTACACAAGATGGTGATAGTCTCAAAAAGTTCATTACTCGATAGGCTTTGGCATGCACTGAGAGATAATGTAGGGCCAAACCTACCTAACACTTCAAATCAGTTTCAGCTCCACTGAGTCATCATAACTTTCAACTGAACTAATACTATGAGAACTCAGAAAAATGTCTAGTCTACATATAAACAGGTGCATTAACCCCAGAAGGGGACATAAATGATCATTAAAGATGTCCATGCATCAAGAAGCCCCTGGTTACTAAAAGTTGCTGCATATTTTTTGAAATTGCACACCAATACTCGCTTCAACAAGTGAATATTGCAAAATATCTCTTTTTTTACTGCTCTGACACAAGATGTATCCACATTTCTTCCATTAGGCTAACGCATATTCTACCTACGTTATGCAAAAATAAGGAAAGACTGGAAGAGGACCATCTGTAGTATTTCTCTTGACGTTTCCTCAACGACTTAGTAGAAACTTTGGATGGAAATAGAAGTTTTGAGAGTGAAGATGGTCTTCTCAACTTATACACGTGAACGTCCTAAGAGCATGCAATCACTCGCCTATGTAAGAGAAAAGGCAGACAATTTACTTCTTCTACGGGTAAGTTCCATCCATGCTCATTTGTACTTTAATGAAGCTTGCAATCTGATCACCGAACTTCGACTTCCATTCACCGAATTCAATTAAAATTTGATTCATTTTCAGTAGATGCCTTCAGCCCATCAACATTCTCAGACTACCCTTCGATCTGCCTCACGTGAAAAAAAGCCGGGCAGCCGGCATTTGCCTATCCAGAAAATCGACTATAGTTCAGGGAACCTCCAAAGCTTCAAGGCTAAAGTACGGTATTGGGTAACATTTGTCCCCCAGAGCTGTGCCTCTGCCACCTAATTCAACCAAGTCTTAAAACATCGGCAAGCTTGCTTGACGGACTGACAAGCTCTTTAATCAGAGACGACATGGTTAGCCCAACCCATCAAGGACCAGCTAAAAAAACACTCGCTTTTAAAGCTCGACCCGCAACTGAGCACGCTAGAGAGAGAGAGAGAGAGAGAGAGAGAGACCTCTGCTTAGCGAAATCGAGACTGGGTCGAGCGTTGCCGGAGCAGCAGTTGCAGTCGCGTGCTTCATAGGCCGGCACCGTGCATGACTTGACGAAGACGACGACGGAGTCCGGCACGGCGCAATTCGTGGCACGTGGTCTGCCGCCCCGACGCGAGCAAAAAAGTCAACGGAATTCGCTGACTCGGATCCTCGAAGCGGCTCCGACCGTCGATCATTTCGGACAATTCGCCCGATCATGGGCCCGTACGGTGCGTTTCGGGGCTGAGGAACGAGTTGAGGAGGAAATGAAAAGCCGGCCCGCACCCGACTAATCCCCATCGAGTCGAGTGCCATCGATGATTTGTTCCAATCATGGAGGGTGAAGGGTGCTCTTGGAAAAACTGAAGCGACCCCAATCAATAAGTCCAGTACATCCGTTATATTGGTTAGATTTCAGTTTGGAACTTTTTTTGTTATCGATTTATTGATTCGGTTGTGATTTTTAATTTCGAATGGATAAATCGTAATAAATTTGATGAGTTTAATGATTAAATTTATTTTCCTTTTTGACTAGTGAAGTTTGTAGTTTGGTCTAATCAAAGTGAGTTCCTCCTATCTAAGATTCCTTTGTGCTATCAAAAGTAAGACTTCTACTTCTCAAATTCATCATTAATAGAGCGATTTTCAATCTCAAGTGATAGTTACGAAGGAGTCTTTTTTATCATCTTTTGTGTAATCCTGTTTAGTTGTGTTTCGATAAGTTAATCCAATTTAATTGAGATTATACTGCTTCTTTTTTCAATAAGAAGTTAGATAGTCCAAATATATATTGAACTCCTTACTTGCAAATTGGTTTGCTAGCATCATCTTGAAATTGATCTAAAATATTACCAAAACGAAGTTATTCATTTAGTTTGAGTTATAGTCGTATCGATTTGGTTCGATTTGGATTGGATTTGGATTGAAATGTTCACAAACTGACAAGTTTGACTCTAGGTTATAGAATATCTCCGAACCGAACCGAGCAGGTCCCTATGCAAGGCAACTGCAATAGTCACATGAATTAACGTAGGTTGTCGGTGGATTGTATTTTATTTCCTATATTTAAATGTGATAAAGAAACAGTGTAAAGCTATCATAATGTTTTTTCATTTTCTCAGGGTTGGCATATCTCTTTATTGGACAATAACCGGAGCATAAGTAGCACGTGGAGCTAATGCGATTACTAATATTATTGTTTTGTTGAAAATGGGTATTGAACCAATTAGTGAAAAAGCTTTCACCGAAATGTTAATCTTTGATTTTTTTTATTTTTATGAGATGTGTTTTGGGGCAATTCTAAACAGGAATTGAATTGGTGTAAGGATGAAGACGAATAATAAATACAAAAATACAAAAAGCTATAAATTATGGAAATTAAAAAGACATTAACAATGATAAATCGAAAAGATATATCGGGAATGTGTTTTGATGATCAATGATGCAATAATTACATGCCATCATATGTATAAGTCCTAATTGTTACTGCCCATCAGTAGTTATCATGTTAAGTATAGTTATAACTACACTTTCGAGATCCTATAGGTCTTTTATTTCACACCGACCTAATCCATAAATAGTTAGAACTTCTTAGGCTACTATGACACTCAACCATCAATTGAGATCTCTATCTTCAATCGGCATCATAATCTTTGTGTTCTCCTCTCTATCCAACACTTAGCTAGATTTAGGTGGCCGATTCGTTCTGCACTTCACCTTTGATTATCTGTCGATGTTGATGTCGCCTCACCACCGGTGACTATGTCATTTTCAATATATTCACGCCTTTAATCGACATCTTCACCTTGTCTCCTTATTTCTTTTTCCCTGTGTCCAACGCTTGGCCAATGTTGTGGCCAAATTCACAACATTGGCCATCGTAAAATGGTTTTTGCCATCGGAACAAGATTTTTGTGGATCACATGCCATCGTACATCAATAGTTATATTTCATGATCATCGATAATCACCTTTCCCCATCATCGATAAGTTGTTTTTGGAATCTTCGATGACTGCATTGTTGCCAGTGACTCACATATCTTGTCGATATTGACTCCATCGCCAAACCCTATTTGACCAAATCGACTTTGTGTGCTGTAAAAGCCAAAAGAGAACATAAAAGCAAATACGATAAAGGAACATATGCGAGGGAAAAGTAGAGAAAGATCGAGCAAAATAGCGACTTGGGCAACTTTTAATACGTGAACATCATGTCACGGAACGCTATTTTCAGCGGTTCAATTCTTCTGAAAAAACACTCGTGCAATTTTACTCGTAACTTTCTTTTGTCTAATTGAAAAAACCTAACTTTTACTCGGTACTCAAATCTAGCCCCCATCATGTAAACCCCAATAATAATGATGAAAGATCTAATGTGTCCCAAGCTCATACTTGCAGACATCGTGACTATGGCCGCCATGAGGTTCATGTACCAAAGCTGGAGCAGCCGTGCCCCTCGCAATCCCAAAGCTCGAGCTTGTAGTTCAAAAGGATCTCTTGAGATTCAAGCTGGACATATGTCGAGAAATTGAGTTTTTGCCTTTTGGGTTTCAAAATGGGCGATGTCTTGATTTGTCAAGGGTGATTTTCTTCGTGAGGAACTCCTTTAGGGTAAAATTGGGGATAAGGGAAAGGAAAAACGGAGAAAAGAATAGAGACGGTATGGAATGACGCGTGAAAGGACAAAAAGATGTACACGTGAAATGACATGTCGAATCTTTAAAGACATCATTCGATTGGATCTTTAAATATGTCGTTCGACTGAAATTCAATGAGGAAGAAATTTCGGTACCAAGTGAAAGTTGATGCTATTTACGAGGAAAAAAAATATCGAGTCAAAATTGAGAAGACGTAAAAGTGATGCTTTTCAACCTTAACGTGGAGCGATACAATAGTTGCTTCAAGCATGTTTCGATTTCTATTGCTTGCGCATCCTCAACCTCACAGTTTTCATGGAATCTTGGGATGTCCAACTTGAAGAAATTAATACATGATATATGAGACCTATTCTTAAATCCTTAAAAGTAAAATTGTTAAAGAGAATGTAGGGGACACATGATAACCATTTGTTTCTCCATTTTTCTATTTTTTAGTTCTCAAAAATAGGTTTGGAACAAAAATCCGTTTAGTATTTCTAGAATAAATTTTTACTTCAGAAATAGGTTTAGAGAACATAAATCGTAAGTAAATTTTTTTTTTACTTTTCTATTTTCAGAACAAAATGAAAAATAAAAACTTTTTTCATCCCTTGTTACCAATGGCCATTTGCCATCATCAATCATTGCCACCCCACTCGCCATTGGTCGTCCGCCAATTGCCGTTGGTGCCCTGCCTCACCGTTGGTCGTCGATCAACTACTTCTTGCCATCGATCACCCACCTCCATCAGTTGCCAATTGCCACCTCGCCCGCCAATTGCCTCCTGCCACTACTCAGGATGGAGAAATTTTATGTTGTCATGAAATGAATTTCTATTTCAGGAATGAAAATTTTATATCGTTATCAAATGTCTACTTTATCTCATAAATTCATTCGAAGAATAGAAATAAAGAAATCTATTTCTGGCCAAAAATTGATTGAAATTGATTTCTTGAATAAGATAGTTATCATTTACGTTCTAAATTGTCCGATAATCAGTTAAATTCATATGGGAAAAATGCTAAAAACACAATCAAGCCTCTGACTTTTTTGCTTTATTCCGAGGCGGTAAATCAGGAAAATGCAGTTCCCATGAGCGCGCGCATATTTGATTTCTCAGTATAACATTTGTAACAGCAGCAGCCTTTCGATTCATTCGAAGTGCACAGACGTATATCCCTTCGAACAACTCCATGATTCCTGTAATCCCATGTCCTACAGTGTCTCGGATGCCAAAGTTATAGGCATTCGATCCCATATTCCAATTAAAGTCTAAGCATATCCCATATGCCAAAGTTATAGGCACGATTGCACGAGAATTTGTCGACAAAATTTTTAAATATGCATCACGACTGGTTTCTCATGTTAAGGCTGTTGCATTTTAACATAACCAAACCAACTTATGTCATGTTTTTTTGTCATTTTGAAACCAGAAAGATTGGTGTTGCACATTTGACATTCACGTGATGGAATAAACAAAGTCGAAAGTTAATGGAGACAGAGATATCACTTCCATTATTAGCAAAAAGTTCGAAAAAAGTGGCGCGAGAGAGAGAGATGCACCTCCAACACCATGGATGATCTTCAGCAGCCAGCTGAAAGAGCGTCGGAGCCACGGTGATCAACGAAGCGGTGATGGGCAGAGTAATGCAGATGAAATTGTGCTATAAAGGTTATAGATCCTCCAGTCCCATGTGCCAATAAATATGCGATGCAGCTGAATGTAGATTATAGAAGAAGGCAAGAAGCCCGCCAGGACATGGCGCTTGGCAAGCGTCACATCGACGCTGCATGTCCTAAGAAAGTGGTAGAGTATACCACAAGCAGGCACGTCACATCGACGCTGCATGTCCTAAGAAAGTGGTAGAGTATACCACAAGCAGGCACATGCTCCGTTAGCCAAATTGAATAAAGTCATTAGAGGGATCGGAATTCACCCATTTAACGCGCTGTAGTTTAAAATTATACGATTTGATTATACTTTTCTGATTAATTTTAAGGCTTCTCATATTCTTTAAACTTTTCATTTGTAAATCTGCTCAGTGACAACAATTCTAAATTCAACCAAACCGATAACAAACCAAAATTAGCGGCTTGGTAAAAGTAAAATATTTGTATTGGTTTGAGTTTGGATTGAAATTTTGGCAAAACCAATAAGTCCGGTTGTAACCGCAAGGGACGATAACAAAAGCCCGCGGACTTGCGACATCCAGGAGCGGCCTCGAGAAATTGATGACAGACTTGTCTTCTCTGGTGTGATCGTTTATTAGTAAACGATTCATAATGGGCGAAGGACAAAGTCAGGCGGATACGAACAATCACGCCGGCCCGCTCGTAATAAATCGACAGACTTTCATGCTCGAGCGAATGTCTCGCGTGGGTGGCAAGAGGCCGAGACACTAGAGCTTTGATTGGAATCAAAATGTCCGGTTCGTGTCTCCTCCTCTTCCAAGCTCCTCGCAAGTGGAGTACCCCCACAACTCCAAACGAGAGCTTTGCAAAAGTGAACTAAAGCCCCAGTGGAGACACTTGATCCCGGTGAGGCTCGAGCTCACCGACCTTGGTGACGGTGCCAGTGGCCTGTCGTACTTGTCCCCATGGCCCAACGCCCAATGACTGGCAAAGGAGGAAGAAGGAAAGAAAAATAAAAGAAAAATAAAATAATATTTGAAATTTTTTTTGTAAGATTGAAATAATTTTTTAAATGAGATCTAAAAAGTAATAGATGTTTTCGGTCACATATCACCAAACAAAGGAAAGTTAACTATTTTCTTGAAAAAATGATTTCTCAAAAAGTATTTTCCTTTTTCATGAAGTTTTGCCCCAAACAATTGTTTCGTGAAAAAAAAATGATTTGGAAAATGTTTTCCTCAAAATATCAACCTATATCATTTAAAATTACTAGTCAATTTAAAATACTTTCATCCCTGATAATAATTCATGTCTTGAACATTTTCGTGGACATTAAAAATACTTTTCATTCATCATTTTTATAAGAATGTTTTGTAAATCATTCATTTTATGCAAAACAAGCTGACCCTAAATTGAAGTAATGAAGAATTCGTTCAATTCTCAATCAAAGAGAAAATAGGGACAAACCAACTTATGACGTCACGTGCTACAATCTACCATATAGCTTACACGCGCAAGTTTCAATCCCTCAATTTTTCGGTCGTTGACTTCCATGGCTTATGCAATAGATCAAGTTGCAATTCTTTTACTAAATGCTTTCATAAGCGTCTTTTTCGTCCCATCTAATCTAGCATTTTATATCTACCAACTCGCACGTTGTGTCGTAATTAGAACGGCGCTTTCGGAGCTGGGATTGCCTGCTCAACTCCTGGTCGATCCTTCAGGTGCCACACCTACTACGCAGCATTACACGCGCAAGTGTCACTATGTCAGGGGATCGTTGACTTCCATAGATATTTTCTTTTCCTCTTTTTTCTCCCTTATATTCATCATGGGGATAGCATCGCTGCACTCAGTCGCAACCCTTTTGCTTTGTGCGTTTATTAAGAGTCATACTCTATCTGGCGAGGCCTTACATCTATCAACTCAGAAAATACGTTAGGTCGTGTTAGAATAGTGCTTTTGGAGGAGGGATTGCCTGCTCAACTTCGAGTTGATGATACTCGAGCTACGAATCACATGTTCCATATACTATATAACGTGTGCGCATGAGTTCCTCTTAGTTTGGGTCATTGACTTCCATGATTTTTCCCCTTAAATATTTTGTGGTGACAGTTGTTAGGAACACGAATCTTTAAAGAGGTACAACAGAGAAGAAGACAAGTGATTTTTCACGTGATCACCCTTTTCAAATCAAAGGGAAAAAAATATGGCATCGCACTCGATAATTTATTCACTATTGATATCAAAATCAAAGGAACAAGCTTCAAAGTTAAAACTATTGAACATGTTGTCAAAATATATAGAGGGAATTTAGGGTATACATTGTTAAGAGAGAAATTACAGATATGTCATTAGCAGTAAAAGCTCTAAGCTTTAATATGACTTTCATCTGTTAGGCTTCACAACTCCATCAATCTCTCACTTGGATGTTGATTTTCAAAACAAAAATAGTCTTTCATAGTGTTCACTTGTTTTGTAACCCAAATTGTCTTAGTGTGGCAGCCCCCTCATCACTAACAATGAAGGTCAACTAAGGTGGCGTTTGATTTCACTTTTGGGGAAAGACTCTAGGAAATATAAAGGCTTTTTAGCCTAAAGAGGTTTTGTGAAATACAAATACTATTTGGTAAATTGTAATGTTTTTTTTGGTCAGAGGTAATTGAAAAGTGCCTTCAGAAATAAATTTAGAAAAAAATGATGTTTGGTAAATATATATTTGGAAAGTCCTTTGATGTAACAAATTTAAGTATTTTA
This sequence comes from Corymbia citriodora subsp. variegata, assembly GCA_014858505.1. NCBI lineage: Eukaryota > Viridiplantae > Streptophyta > Magnoliopsida > Myrtales > Myrtaceae > Corymbia > Corymbia citriodora. Next base: position 8,768,340 of record CM026411.1, read on the forward strand.
CCTTGTTTAAAATTAAAAAAAAAATCAACTCTTAGCTTTTATATTTTCATGTTGAGAGTAATGTAAAAGAGACATTAAAAAATTTATAAATAATATAATCACATCAAAGTGGATTTTTTCAATTAAAAATAGAGTTTCGACAAAAAAAAAAAGGAGAGTAATTTCATTATAATAAATATGGTCACATATGTCTCGAGGAAAGAAATACGTTGTTTTAAATATTACAAACCTCCTCATGGCTATTTCTAAATATGCCATGCCAAGAGATGCAAGCTCTCGCCCCCTCATTTGCAATATTATAGTCAATTGAATATCCATGTTCAATATCCAAATTTGCTGTTCAAAATGAGTATTAGTCATGGCATTTCTTCATATATATTATGCAAATTCATTGTTGTTATGAGAATTTGAACTTGTTTTTCATATGAATAACTTGGCATATTAGTTATAAACTTTCACTTCTTTTATAATACGCTAAATGCTTGCTCAATTTTTTGGCATAGCGAGGAATGCACACGATTGAACACTTCTCATTGGCCTATCGGTGCAAGACCTTGGTGGAACTTTGGCAACTGAAAATCAACTATGGAAGTGAAGCCAAATCAAGGCGAATCAATAAAGCACAAATCAAAGTGACAGCGTAAAAACCTTCATCCTCAACATGAAATTGTCCAAAAAAAAAGACCAGCAAATTACAAGTGATTGGCAAGTCAAATTGACCAGATGGTTCTTCATATAAAAGTAGAGTGAAGATATGCTCCATTAGACAACCACATATTGAAATAATGCTTATCAAGCAAAGGAAAAATTAAAATAAATCTAAACTAAGTGAACACAAACTAGCATACCAAGTAGACCAGAAATTGTGAAAACCACAAATCAAAATGACATCATAAAATGGAGAATGAATATTGACAATGAAGCTAAAAGATAAGGCAGATTTGCAATTATCGTCACAAATTTTTGCAAAAAACCTCAACGCAAATAGAGAAATCTTATTTGGGAGGAGAGGCGAGCGCAAATCCGGGCGCAAGGAAATGTGACGTAAGGAAGAGAGCTTGACGGTGAGCGTCGCGAGAGCAAAAGGCGAGCGCAAGTAAAGCGGCATCTCGAGCCAATCCAATTGGTGGAATCTCGGTGCATGAATAAAAAGAATGGCATTGCCGTCAATTCGGGAATGAAAATGAAGAGACTTCTTTTTTCTGTTTTTCTTACTATTTTGATAAGACAACCATGTCCTATTGACGATCCTTTGAAGGAGGTGACTCTAAGCCATCATAGAATCCTTTGACTGAGACAGACGCTCGAATCGTTACAATAAATATCCTAACTAGGACACTGTTTTTGGGCCGTGATTGCTAGTGTACCCTTTGTACAGATCCTCTATATGATGAGGACGATAGAGTTGAGAAGGAAGAAACGGTCCAAATAAGCTTGACTTTATCAGAGATATTTGACTGGAGACCTCATAATTGGACCTCATGGTGAGGTTAGAAGAGGATACCAATTTAGTGTTCCATATGGTCCACCCCAGCAACAAACACCTCCTCCTTCTCTTGATCTATGTTCACCACTCCACCACCATCATCTCCCAAAAAAAAAAAAAACCCTTCATAAAATTGGAAAATGGATGTTGTGACTTCTGATTTAAAAAAATTAAAATTGGGAACCTAACCGGCCCAACTTTGTGCTGTGTGAAAAGTCAAATTTATTTAATTTAAGATTTTCATTATTTCACTATAAAGCATGTGTCGGTTAAATGATTTTGTGCAAAATCATTTTTATTCTAAAAGAAGTTCAAAATCAGTTCTTGAATATTGAACGGATTGTAGATTTTTGGTTCAGGGCTCCTAGAATCGGGATTCTAGGAATCGAACTAGTCTATTTAGTTTCCGGGTCGAACCGAACTTGATATTCACCCTTAGTGGCCGTCATGTTGGTAATTTCTATGGAAAAATCGAGAGCAATCAAATCATATCAATCATAAAAGCCACAAAAATACAACATATTCAGCAATGGAAGTCGAAATGCAAAAGACCTAACTAAAAGTTATGATAACTTTCTGTTTTTGTTAAGCAAATTACATTAAAGTTTATTAAGGGTTGCACTTTTTTCTCTCCTGTTTTAATTTAGACAACCCCTATTTTTGTGTTTTCGTAATAATATCTTGTGTGGGCCACTATTTCTGTTACGACTTCATAAAAGTGGTACACTTTTTTGGGTACATTTTTTGGTTTAGTCAATGTGAGGTAATTCTATTTATTTTATTTCTTATTTTTCTTTTCTTGAGGGGGGGGGGGGCACTTTCCTTATTTATCTCCTCCGAGTTCCACAATTCTTTCGCAATTCAAGCAATTTTCATGACTCGGGACCTGGTATTGCTTCTTTGAATTTCAACACTACAATGCCATGAAATCTCGTAGTTGGCTGACATTCACACAAATAAAGATCGAATGCACCAAGGCAAGGTAAACAAACAACAGCAACCCCAACAAATCCCATAGAAAGATCATCTTCCATGTCATCATCGGCTGTGAGTTGACTGTCTCAGGCTGTCAATCGCCAACAAAGTAGGAGTAAGTGAAATTATGGTTTAAACAAGTATAGATGATGAATCACGATGAATGCGCAATCAAAAAATGGTTGTTTAGAAATTGGCTTGAAGTTTAGCTCTATACACACCTATAGTCTATGGCTAAAAGCAACAATTGCAACACAAACTAAAGAACAAATGCAGCATTGTAGACATGTGTTCCAAGAAATTAATCTATGAAAGCACAATTTTTATTTCAACGCTCGGACGTCACATTGAATTACAATCAAATTAAATCACTAATTCGAATTCCACATATCATTTATCTAAAAGCACTCAATCCACCTATTGCCCTAGACTTATATGCCACCACATGGTGGGACACCTAGTCTTCTTCTTTGCTCTCGCATATGCGACAAGATGAGAGAAAAATCTAGAAAAAGGGAGAGAGAGAGAGGGAGAGAAGGAGGCGATGCTTTTATGTGACCTTTTACTGTGTGCATGAATGAAAAGGAGCTCGTTAGGGAGGTCAATGGTGAGCCCAATGCCGGTGCTTCTTAAAATCACCTTTTACATGCAAGGAGAGGCGACATGCAGCAACGAAAATGGGCTCGTTAGGGAGGTCAATTGTGAGCCAATGCCGGTGCGAGCGAAAGTGCGGAGGATGGCAAAGTTGGCGTCATAGATATCCACCTCCTTGATGCCTTGCGACTTGAGGAGTAGGGAAGGCGTACTGAATGAGCGAAAACATAAAGACGAGAAGGGTGCTACAAGACCCGAGAACTGAGACGTCAAAGGCATGGAAACGATAAGGAAAGTGGGACCCGCAATGAAAGAAAGAAGAAGGAACAAAATAAGAAGGGTTGGCTAGACGAAAAATAAAAGGGGATTGTGTTTTCCTAGAGCCGTATTAGAAATGTAGGTGACAAAAGGGATAATATGATCAAAATACAAAAATAGGTAATGTCTAATGAGGGTGTTAAGAATCGAATCGAATCGAAATCAAAATTGAAATAAATCGAATTGAAGTTTCGTGCGCTTTCGATTCGGTTCGATTAACTGAAAAATAATTATTACATTTTCTAATAAATCAAATCTAACCAAAATTCTCAATAAAAAGTGAGAATCGAAAAATCAATAAGTCAGGCAAAAATCGAAAAATCGAAAGGCAAAAATAAGAAAATTAAATTTGATTCGGTTTGAAATCATCCCTTATCGAATTTAAATCGTATCTTATTGATTCGATTGGAATCGAACGAATTATTTACGCCCCTAGTGTTCCAGTCGGAGGAGCGGAAAATGCCCGGCCCCCGTTCTCTCTCCGATTGAAATGTTTTCTCTCTTTTTCTTTTTCGATCAAATCGTTGATGTGGGCTGATTGTTTTTTTCATTGTCTAGTGACTTGGCAGTGTCACCTCAACAAGACTAATACAATAATGCCTTCTCATTTTCTTTAATAACTCGGTCCGAAAAGATAATGTTAACATCCTGCGAAGAGTCCTGGTTTGACCAAAGCATCCTCCAGCGACAGCGACCGCTCCACTCACGGCCCGCCACGTGCGCGATCACGGGTGATCAAAACCCAGGTTACGTACACAGAACTCGGTCCCGTCAGATCTCACCGGTCCAGTGCCGCCGTGATCTACAGAAAATATATTAGACTTTCTATGTTTTGTCCCATCCTACGTCACTCATAATTATTTTATTGGCAATAATTTTACTATAATCCCTAATCGATCTAAGATTGGTCCTGAATCTATCCATCTGCACCCGGCATGTGGACGTTTTGATTCTTTTTTTTTTTTTTTAATTGATAGCCATTTGTAATTTTCTAAAGATTGCTAAGTATTTTATTGCCCATGATTTTGTACTTTGGTATTTGTTGTTTTGAAAGGTTCCGTGCCGTTTGGGTTAAAGAGAAAAAGTCAGATTTATGAGGGCGCAACATCCGGGACGAGAAAAGCGAAAGCATTAGAAGTGAAAGGACTAACTTAATATTATTAATCTCAGTTCTTTCCTGAACTTCTTTTTGTTTTAAAAAAACAAAATTCAAATGTTCACTCTCTAACCCCCTAATTCGGCCATGCCCCTAAAAATGGCCATTGATTGCTTCAAACATTAGGATCAATTAGAAGTTCATTATCATAGCCCGCACTTCCACTTTGGTATGGAATAACAGTGACCTCATGCAATCTTGTCACTAGATTGACCGCTCGTGATCTCTCTCACTTGATTCTCATTCAACGCGGGTTATTTGGGGTGAGATCACAAGAGGGCAAGCTTTTTCGGGGGAAGCCGAATTCTTTGATCATGACACAGAGGGCTTGTTTGCATCTGCGAATGCTTTGAACAACCTTGATGGATAATAAGGAAACATTTGTATTTCCAAAAAAAAAAGGCTTAAAATTTACTAAAATTTGTGCATGCACATACAAATATATTTAGGATTAAATATCACAAAAAACCCCCAAAACTGATCCATTTGTAATAATTTATCCAAAATTAATATTTTGACTACAAAAAACTTTAAATTGGTGTGCTTATAATAAGTTAATCTAAATTGCTAAGTTGGATAATACGTGATAATTGATCAGTATATTAGTTTGGAGTATTACTCTCTATTTGTTACAAGTGTTTAGACAATTTGATAGAAATTAATGGAGAGTAAATTTATTGCAAACATTACGGTTCGGGATTTTTAATAGTCGAAAAATTAATTTAGGAGTAAAGTTTGTCACAAATATATCGGTTTATGGTTTTAAGCGTTGAAAAAATTAATTCGAATGTAATTTGTCATGAGCGTACTTGGCATTTTTAGTGTTTGGAGTAAATTTATTACGTGCAAAATAATTTGGGGTTTTTCGTCATGATTAATCTATATATTTATTTGACCATTGGAAAAATGGTTTAGGATAACGGTGATGATAAAAGAAAAACAAAGGAAGGAAAAAAAATCCGCCCCGAATAACGAAACTCAGGAGAAAATCACTGGAAGTTATCAATGGAGACAAGTCATCCAGCGCAGCCATTGATGGATCTCGAGAAGACAGTCGAATTTAAATCCCCGACATCGAACGTCCGAGGTTTTACCATCCAGCCTTTTGGCGCCACCCAAGAACAAAGGGGGGGCTCACCGGAGAGAGCCGGCGACGACGAGGAGGAGGATCGCCGCCATCTCCACCAGGCCGCCGCACTTTCGCGACAAGTTTTACAGCTGTCGAAAAAGACACGAAACCTTTATTTATTCTCCCTCCTCCCTCCTCCCTCCTCCCTCGTGGTCGTGCGTATACTCCACGAGATTCTCACTTCCCCCAGCAAGTCCGACAGGGCACTCGTCCCAGTCCCGTCCGGCCTCCCGTATCGATCGCATCTCTACTCTCTCTCTCTGTCTCTCTCGATGGCTGCTCTCCTGGAGGCGACGGAGGAGGAGGGGGAGCTACTACTCCCCTTCCGGATACTGGCCGAGGCCTCCGATAGCGGCGGCGACTCCTCCTCGAACCCGACCGACACCGTTATCTTCGTCGGGCTCTGCCTCGTGCTCGGGATCGCCTGCCGCCACCTCCTCCGCGGCACCCGCGTGCCTTACACCGTCGCCCTCCTCATCCTCGGCATTGCTCTCGGATCCATAGGTTCGAAGTCCGTCCCTCCCTCCCCCCCCCCCCCCCCCCGGCGTGGAGCCGATTGGAGTTCGTTTTTCGGTTCGGGGGTGTTCCTTTTTCCCTTTTCTTTTTTAAAAGTTTATGGAGTGGCTTAGTGGATCGTAGCGACAACGCTAGGCAGCTTGGATGGGGGAAGGAAAAGAGAGTCAACGCTGAGCCTAGTGTGTCGCCACGGTTCCCGAGCCTTTGCGAATTTGAACTGCTGGAGTTATTATTTTTGTCAGTTTTTCTGTTGAATTGGCGGGGTAAAGCGTTCTTTTTCGAGTGATTTCTGCTGGATATTTGGCATCCGCAGCTGAATTGGGGAACAAGAAGCTGCAAATTATAGTTTGGGATTTGTTGTCTCATTCAATGTGAAAACTTTTCTCGAGATTCCAAACTGCTTTCCAGCAATTTTTTCTTCTGCTAATGTTAGCCGAATTTTCAGTTCACTGAATCATGTAATACTGAAATATGAATCGAGAAAAGGGAAATGGTCGAAGACAAAAGTTAGGTTCTATTGGAATAACTTAGTGTCCTCTCTTACTATATGAACATCAGTGCATCTGATCACTGCCATGGATGTTATGGAGAAGACAGTGATCGATGAAATAATGGCAGGAGCAAGTTGGCATACTTAGTGCACATGAACATGTTGCCCCAGTCCATGGCTTCTGTGTCGACTCTGATTAGTTTGCAGATGCCGTCTCTCCAGTTATCTTCTGCTATAAAATGGCACACCTGGGAGGCTCTATGCAGTAAAAGAAAAATTCTCTTCGTAGAATGATAATATTTATAAAATAGTGAGATAGTGTTCTCAGGCTTCTTGTGGGTGACTTGTGATTTGATTGGTACATTCAGATAGCTTTTGCTGTTTGTTTGTGACAGTGCTTAGATTTGTAGTTCTTGGACTGCCAATTTCCTATTTATGCAAGGATGGATTGTTACTCTTAACTTTTGAGCAAACTATTTTGCTCTCTTCTTTAGAATTTCACGGACTCTTTGTCTAGTTAATTGAATCCTTCTAATACTGCTGAAAGTGCTGATCGATCCATATGGCTACTATTATATGTTCATCTCCTACTGTGATGCAGAGTATGGTACACATCATCACTTGGGGAGGATAGGGGATGGCATTCGTCTTTGTAAGTGCTTTTAATTTTTTTGGGTCAAATTGAAATCCCAAGCATTTACAGATAGGCTTCCGAGAAACTGGTTTTTACGCTTCTAAGAGAGGTGGAATCTTCCTTTGTATGAAATTGTTTGAGATGTAGCAGTAACATTTTGTCCATATGTTGACTTGCAGGGGCAGATATCAACCCTGACCTTCTCTTGGCTGTTTTTCTGCCGGCCCTTCTTTTTGAAAGTTCATTTTCAATGGAAATACATCAAATAAAGGTTTACTTCTCATTTTGCATCTTCCTGTTCTATTTGAGTTCACCTCGGCATTGTAAAAAACACCTTTATATTCTTCTTTTTCCACTGCCCACATTTTGGGAGAAGGTGCATTGTGGTTTTGTTCCTTTCCTATGACAGCGTTTTTGTGAAAAGCATGAGGATTTCCATCTAGTTATTATTATTAGGTGGGCATTGACATATTGAAATATCAGGTTGATGCCAGTAGACTAGCCTCATATTACGACAATGGTTACTGTACAACAACTTCGCAGGGCTTATAGTTCTAAAAATATGAGGCAACCTGTGTCCTTTCTACATAGGACCGCTGCAAATAAACTCATATGGTTGCTGATAACTGGGCTAGCCCAAGAGTTCTCGGATTTGATATTATCTCAGTTGAATATTCACCTTTCAATTTGTATTAGAGTGTCACCATGGAGAGGTGAAGGTAGTGGAGAGATTAAAAGGGTGCATGTGAAGTTGCAGGGTAGTAGAGTGATTAAGGTGGTGGTCTAGTAGTTCAGTTGGCAGAGTCGGTGCTGGTAGTTGCAACAATGATGCATTGATGGAAATGGTGGTGGTATACGAGTCCAATTGGTGGTGGTGAAGGTTTGTGGTGATGGGGTTGGTGAAAGTAGTGGTCCACTGTTGATGGAGTTTGCAGTACTATTACTGTCTTGAATTGAATGGCAATCTTGAACCGCATTGGCCTCATAGGAGACCAAGCTTTATATTCTATTGATCTGATTTTAATTTTTGGTTAAAATATGCCTAAGATTTAGGTAACATGAGTTAAAACGTTGGCTCCTTGATCCATATAATTGCCTCCAATGTGGAATAACCACTTCACAAACAATTTCCTTGTTTGTGCATGATACCTTCTTTTTCTGTCTGAACTAGGTTTTATGTGATTTTTATGTCCTTGCACTTTTTTGGACATCCAATGAGACAGTTCTCATTTCTTTTAATTTTGTTTTAAATGGGCAGAGGTGTATAATGCAAATGATTTTGCTAGCGGGTCCTGGTGTTCTCATATCAACTTTCTGTCTTGGGTCTGCCCTGAAGGTATTCTGCGTGAAGCTATTCTTGCAAATCTAAAATAGAACTTTTCTGTTTCACCTTTTCTGTTTCAAGAACTTAGTTTAGCTCTTTCTGCGATCATCAGCTTACTTTCCCGTATGACTGGAATTGGAAAACTTGTCTGCTGCTTGGGGGACTTCTGAGTGCTACTGATCCAGTTGCTGTAGTTGCTCTCTTGAAAGAGCTTGGTGCTAGCAAAAAACTAAGTACCATCATTGAGGGAGAGTCCTTGATGAATGATGGGTATCTACTTCAATATATATGTCTATAACCATATGTGTTTCTGCTGGTGAATAGCTAGCACGTTTTTAGATAAAATAAGTTTTTTCTTTTGATATATGACATCTTTGCTAATTCACTTTGTTCTGAATTTTTCGTTATCCATGTTCAGAACAGCGATTGTGGTCTATCAGCTATTTTTTAAGATGGTTCTTGGCAAGAATTTTGACTGGGCAGCCATAATAAAGTTTCTAGCTAAAGTCTCACTTGGCGCGTAGGTATCTCATTAGCATTGGCAACTGAAACTCTAATTTTCTTGGTTATCTGACTCTTTCTCTCTTTCAGTGTATGCATAGGTCTTGCTTTTGGAATAATTTCCGTGTTATGGCTCGGGTTTATTTTCAACGATACAGTGATAGAAATTACTTTGACGCTGGCTGTGAGCTACATTGCTTACTTCACGGTATGTACCACACCCTTAACAATTTTCTCAAACTTCATCAACTATCCATTGCTGAAACAGTTGTAGTGGCTCTCTCTCTCTCTCTCTATATATAATATGCTGGTATTATTGTATGGTTCTCTTTTTCAGAACTTCTACTAATGTGGGGCTAATTTACTACTGGACTGTTTGAGACACTAGTTTCCTCTTTCCTTGCTGCTTTGCGTCCTTTACACCCACTCTTCCTGGTTCTCTTGCTATACATTTAAGGTTGCTTTTCAGGGTGTGTGTCTCTGAGTCCATGTGAAGAGGTACCAGAATAATCATTAAATTCAGTTGGGTTGACAAGCCTGCATAAATGGGGGGAGCAGGGATTAATGTTCCTGTATGGAGAGCTTTGTTGTTGCATTTCATAAACACTTGATATCTGCAAGTTGTTGCATACTCAGTTACAAGTTTGTGTCACTTGTCTTCTGTCAATGATCAGCATAGCAATGGCCTGAGACTGGTAAATCTGATCATAGGCTTTGTGCTTGGCTGTGCTCAGCAGGGCTTGAAATGCAAATGGTTGGGCTTGGGAGAGTGCTTTATGTTGAAAATCCTGGCCAGAATATTTATATGTACCTGTTGAAATGGTTGGAGTGGGATCAAAGAGGCCTGACCTTGGGCCCAGCCAGGCCTGCCCCGCTATTTGATCAGTGCTCATATTCTTAGGAAATTAAATATTGTGTATGCCATGGATTGACCAGTCAATCGATCCATTCTCATCTTGAGCTGTTGCGACGACGATAAGTTACTTAGCACGAGGTTGAGGCCTATATTCTTTGTTTGTTTGTTTTCCTCTCATCTCCCGTTATATATATATATATATATATATATATATATATATAGTTCATGTGATTATTTCACCTGGTCTTATGAAACTTCTAAATATATCGTCATCTCGTAAGTATAGGATCTTCAGGTCATGCCAGTATCAGTATTTCTTGGCACACGCCTTCAGTTAATGACCATTCTTGAAGTCAAAATTCTGGATATTAGGCTTTGTAGTCTACTTAAAAAGCGATATGAATTTTGGTTATTTTCCATAGTATTGCTTTACTATTGGTGTATTTGTAAGATACTTTGGATGTATGGTAGGGGGCAGGTTGATGATTGTAGTTTAAATGAGAGTCCAACCATTTTCTTGGGAGAGAGTCATGTTGCACACCAGATGCAATGACGATGGCATTTCTCGTGAGCCATGTGATTGCCGGATCATTTACATTAGCTGTATGGCCTGTAGTGTCATCCCTACATATGATTCATGGTTCTGTGACCATTGTTAACGAATTCTGTCTGTCCTTCCTCCTTTCATTATTGGTCTTATTTGAATGATCTCACAGGTGTGACATCAATCACCTATATCTGGTGCTCAGCTTGATAACTCTCTTTGTAGGAGTAAACTTTGAATATATCTCTTGCAATTGCAAGAGGGCTGCTTGTTGTGTGGGTCATAGCTTAAGACTGGTCAGGTCTGATGTGTTGAAATTTTCTGAAAGCTAGAAATATCTGGTGGGGCTTCATTTTCATCTTTTTAATAAGTTTTTCTTGTTTGTTCATTTGCATCAAGCCTATAATTTTCCATAGTTAAAATTATCTCCTTTGTCCTGGTAAGCCAAATGAATTAGTGCGGAAATTTATAGTCAAGCAATTTTCCTAGATCATCATGCTATGCAAAGAAGACTGACAAAATTCTGTTGTTTTTATCAGGCTCAAGAGGGCGTTGATGTTTCTGGTGTTTTGACAGTGATGACTCTAGGAATGTAAGTCGAATTACCATTGCAAAGTTTCTTTCTTATGACTTCAGTGAAACATCTCTTCAGATGATCGACTTTGGCAGGTTCTATGCAGCAGTTGCTAAAACAGCCTTTAAGGGTGACGGTCAAGAAAGTTTACATCACTTTTGGTGAGCCTTTAAGAATTGTTTTGTTTGAGCCACTTCATCTTAACAAAGTTTAATGTTCTTGTGGTAGTTGAAACTATATCTATCCTTTTAGAAGATATTGCTCTGGGTTAGGGTGCTTCAGATGTAATACCAAGTGCACTCTTGCATAGTCATGCATGGATTCATTCTTGTGGAAACTGTATATTTGTGAGCTTGACTAGGTGGAATTGGCAGTGGGACTAGAGTGACTTTAATCTACTGTATTCAATCCTGCATAAAATTAACCAAAGCCTATAGATTTTTTGCGGACATTACCCTCTATTTTCAACCAACATAAAGATCAGGAGATAATTGCAAACACTGAAAAGGTTGGGAGATTTCAAGTAATGGAGTATTTATCTACATTTTCCCTAAACTGGTGATAGCAAGTTTGATTGTTACCATAATTGATTTTGTTGGCTAGACTCTTGCTGATCATGCTGGATGCCTCAAGAGCACAGTAATTTGCTTCCGAAACATAGTTAGAATACTGCTTTACTCACTTTTAGATTTTTTGCTATTAGACTCAACAATGGTAAGTTTGGAACACACAGATTATTTGTCATCTTTCTTAAAATCAGGGCATCCTGCCTAATCAGCCCTTTGTACTGTATATTCTATCAAAGAAAAAACTGCATCAGTATCCTATTTAGGTTGTAAAGATCCAGTCATGCTGCATTTAAAGAGTGACATGAGTAATAAATGCCTTATTAATCTGAGGTCTGGTCTTTTCGGGAGATATATGGTCAAATTATGTATTGTGATTCTTTTTTTTGTTGTGCTTTGACATTAGTGCTCCCTTTACCATCCAGGGAAATGGTTGCTTACATTGCCAATACACTGATTTTTATCTTAAGGTAAGTCCTTGTTTTACTTGCCAGTGTCTATTCTTGCATATTGACAATACAAAATGAAATTGACACTCTCATGGCACGTCCCTTGTGCATTCCCCACAAAAAGGTCATCCTCAAGCTGAGCAAGAATTATGGTGGAAGAACATACAAGATGTTTCCACTTTGATCCTGAAGGTGTAACTAGTTGAGAACTCTTTGAAAATGCTACGAGCCTGTTTTCTTTGTATGATGCAACACAAGCATTAATTATGGAATATATGAAGAAGCATCCTACATAGCCTGGGAAGAACTTGCTTAACATATAAACTAGCTTATTTAGCTGGTTAACCATGTACCTTTCAGCCATCCAGTAGGGTCTTCGCTACAGTTCTAAAAAATTGAACTCCAAAAGCTAGTTTTAAAAAATTGAGCTCCAAAAGCTACAATAAAGCTGTTAGTTGAAAAGTAAAATGCATAAGTGCCATCTTGAAGACACTTAAGTTTTAGCACAAATGACCGACTTTTCATCTCGATGTTGTTGACAATATTAGTGACTATTTATTTATATTTTGCTCTGCAGTGGAGTGGTAATCGCTGAGGGTGTTCTCGCTGGTGCAGATATTTTTGAACATGGTACCTGTTGCATCTATTCCCATTATTTTCCATACTGTACTTGAAGTTTATCCTATGTCTTCTTGAATCAGTAGAAAATAAAATGGTAGGGGTCTAGTTTTCCTTCTCTTAGTCTCTTGCTTTTTGGAGTTCTTGTGCTCTTCACTTTTTTAGTTATTCATTTTCATTCTCTCTGGACACGGAGTTATCATTTAGGTGAACGGATCATGTTAACCCCCACAATAATGTGGAAGCTGATAAAGAAAAGTTGTAGCTCCAAAGAAGTTCTTCACTAGCATGTAACTGCATTGAGCCACTCAAAAACTTTAAACTGACTTTGGTTTCTGATCCAACTCCTGTTTCTTTCACTAGGCCTAAAGGCAAGTTGTGAGTTGGCTGAATTATATAGTTAAGATCTTATTTGATTTATAAATTAGCTGGAACTGATTTTTCAAATGTTCATTGTCCCCTAGATTTGATGAAACCTATCCACCTACATTCTCAATGACCCAATTTTCAATGAAAATTTATTTCGCTTCTCCTTTTCATTTTCTTGCCTTTAAGCTTCTTAAGCCATTTACTGATCACTCAATATGATCCTATCCTCACGCTAATACTCCTAGAAACCACCAATCCTCCAGCTTGTTGCATATGCTCACCTCCTGCATGCAGTCTTCAATCTGTTGCTTGATTCCTTTCCACAAGGTTTCTGAGAATGGATAATGTCCCCTTCAAGATGATGAAAATTCAGGGATGAGTCCCAAGAAGAATGTTACTCTCCACACCCTGCTTGACGGTTAGATCAACAAAGTCTTTTTAACCTGCCCAGTACTATCATGATAACCCTGAGGGATATCAGGGATTCAGCCCCTCACTCCACGCGATACACAAAAATATTTCACTGTACTGATATTCGAGAATATATGGTTCAAATGCTTTATTTATAAAACTTGCTAAAAGAGCTTGTACTGCCAACAATTTTATGCTTCGACACAATTTGAGATCACACTAATACTTGAATACATGCTTGGAGGCATGAGAAATAAAGGCCCTTTTCAAATTTACTGATACATCATCAAACGCGCAAGCTGTCTTAAAAGAGAATGGAATGAATGCTGAAAACCCTCAATGAGTCATAGGTTCAAAGTAGGAAATTGTAATCTAATAGGATAAATCGATTAATATTACCTGATATCTGATTAATCTAAAAGCGAATAAAACTAAATCAAATTCTAATACGGAAAATTATTTAGGCCTACGTCATTTAGCCAGTTTGAAGGTTGGATTTAATTAAAATTCAGAATATAATATTTTCAGGAAGCGATGTTGATTTGATATAAATAATAATTTTGTAGAAGCCAATTTATTAGACCTTTTTGCATCTTTTCCTATGTCTAGAATATTCTGATTATTTTAGTAAATGTCTCTTTTTCTTCAGGTTGAATTTTTTCCATGTTAAGGAATCTGATTGGATTCTTTTTCCTTTCCTCTCTTTCAGGAACTTCGTGGTCATACCTCATTCTTCTTTATGTTTTTGTACAAGCATCACGTCTTGTAGTTGTCACAGTCTTATATCCATTTCTGCGTTACTTTGGCTACGGTTTGGACTGGAAAGAAGCTACTATCCTCACTTGGTCTGGCTTGCGCGGGGCTGTTGCCTTGTCTCTCTCCCTTTCAGTTAAGGCAAGTATTCATTGCTCAATCTTTTACAAATAATCCTGCTTCCATAGATTACATAGTTACCCTTAAAAGATTAATGTTTGTAGTCATGTTTTCCTCAACATAGGTTCTTCTTCTGTGACAGTTAAAACTTTCTGATTTTCTGGTCTAATTATGCTCTGATGTCAGTTTCGATAAACTACCCCCAAGAAGAATATCAGACAAAAATCTTAAACACTATTTGGAACTTTTAAGTGTTGTATTCTTGTATAAGCACTTCCATTTGTACCCATTGTTGCACATTACCTCATAGGACTTCTACTGGTCCATTCCTATTATAGAAAGCAAACCTAACAAACCTAGGGTATCTCAGTCTCATGTCATAACACTCGACTAATTGCAGTCCTATGTGGAAGTAGGATGCAAGTATACCAAAAAATTTTAACGCAGATTTGTTTACTAAGTGATGTACTGGGGATTTGAGCATGCTCCATTACCTTGTATAGAGACTTGTATAATAAGGTACTAATCAAGTACCATCACATAGAGTGACTCATTGACTTTGTGAAGAACTATTGAGTTGCCTTCAGCATCAGTGGAATGAGTTCGCCAGACAGCTGTAGCATGATGTTTCAGATCTTAAATACTTATCATTTTTGGTTTTACTTCTCTCCTTCCATCTCTTTCCAACATCACACAATATCTCCGTCATGACTTGGGGGATGAGAGTCCAGCTAAATCATTCATTAACCAAATAATAACACTCAATGTTGTAATGTAAGAAGACCTTTTCTACTTAACCGGCTCTAAACTAGACTTAACTAACCAGTTAAATGAGTAATGTACGGGGACCATATCATCCTACTGAATGAATGACTAGTGCTCTTATTGAAAGAACTAAAGTGCTGCTGACTGTCATCAACTAGAGAAGTTTTGGGCAGCATTGCAAGCACTACTGTTGCAATCGATTTCCCATCACTACCCCTTCTTTATCACTCTGCCCACCACCACAGAAAGGATAATGAGGTCTGTGTCTTAACCACCAGAACTGCCATCATCATAATCAGGATCACCACTACAGTTGCTGCATTAGCTCAGCCTCACTGGTGTAGCAGCTGCTGTGAACACCAGCACAGGCAGAAGCACCAATACCAGTGGTCCCAACTCCAAGATCTTCAGCTTTGCCGACAGCACCTCTATCCATTCCTAACCTCGTGACAGCATGTTTTTTCCTGCATTACCTTATTAGCACCTGCTCTGGCCAAATTGATGCCAGCAGTACTGGCACTAATAAGAGAGGCAATGATAGTAAAGGAGGTAGCGATGCTTTTTTTTTTGGATAAAGTAAGTACTAATTTAATTTCCAACCAAACTATACAAAAGAAAGATACAAGCCACTGACTTGCACTCAACGGGACAACATGTTGCTTGAGTGGAAGGGGACCGAGTATACAGCAAAAGGATAGTACAAGATACAAGCTAGGACCTACGGACCCCGCTCGGTAGCCACTGGTACCATCTCAAAAATAGCCGATCGATACCCCAGAATGTTGAAGTCTCCTGTTTCTTGGGTTGTCTTCAACATGATTAAAGGTGGATGCTTTGTCTTTGATAGCCCTTGTGAGATGTTGTTTCATTGAAGGAATATAGAGGGATTGGCCTCGAAAGATGATGTTATTTCTGGTCTTCCATATCATGTAGCAGAGGACTCCAAAGGAGAAGCGGACTACCTCTTTATAGAACTCGCTGCCCAACAGGAATTCTGCAGCCCATCTAAGGTTGTCCTGCCATGTAGAGTTGAACCATAACAGGTTGCATTTTGCCGCCCAAAAACCAGCAAGGGAGCTGGGAAAATGGCACCCAAAAAATAAATGATTTATGGAATCCGGCACTGAGTTGCAAAAGGCACATGCCACAGCTGGAATTCTTCCATATGATGAGGAGAGCTTGGGTGGGAAGCTGGTTCTTTGTGATCAACCAAATATGGAATTGATGCCTCGGAGCAAGCGACCTACTCCAAACAAAGGAGGACCACAGGATTGCATTTGCCTTCCGCCGTATAGTTTCCTGGCTGAGGCAATAGTGAAATTTCCAGATGGATGCATTACCCAAGTAAATCTATTTTGAAGATTAGAAAGGTTAGGAATTGGACTTTGCCACGATTGCAACTCCTATAGGATAGCTTGGCTAGTAGGAGAAAACAAATCAGCCATTGAAGCTTGACGGGGCAGCCCCGAGTGGTATATGTAATTATCAGTAAATACTGCATTAAGTGGCCCAATCTTGTGCCAAGGGTCAAACAATAGAGAAGTGGACAGACCATCCCCTATCCGCCGCTTAAGGAAGCCCTTAATTTCCTCTCTAAAGGTGAGTAGCTTTTTCCATGCCTAGGAACAAAAAGTTGGAGTGGTAGTGACCCATAAGTTTTTCCTCTTTAAATGCGTGGCATGGATCCATTTGCACCAAAGAGACTCCTTATTCGTGAAGAGGATCCAAATGTGTTTGAACATAGCAGCTTTGTTGCTATCACGAATTCTCCTCAAGCCTAGACCGCCCTCTTTCTTAGGAAGACAAACGTCCTCCCATGAAACTTTGGCACTGCCTAGACCAAGGCTAGGTCCATTCCAAAGGAATTGACAACAGATCTGCTCTATGCGTTCCACAACCAATATGGGTAGTAAGAAGATATTAGCCCAGTATGCTTGGATCGCATGCAATACCGATCTTATGAGCTGCAGTCTACCAGCAAATAATAAAAATCGATGGGTCCAGGATTGAACCTGGGAAGTGAGTAGACTTACCAGAATATTGCAGTCCACTTTGCCCAACCGTGACGAAATAATAGGGACTCCCAAGTAGCGCACAGGAAGCGATCCCATACGAAAACCGAAGGCGTGACAAATTTGGTCCCGAATTGCTATTGAACCACCCGAAATGAATATCTCACTCTTGTGAAGGTTTGGATGGAGACCACTCCACATAGAGAAAGTGTGGAGTCCTTCCTTTAAGCAGGAAACCGACGGCATACGAGCCTCACTGAATAGGAAGACATCATCCGCAAAGAAAAGGTGAGAGAGATTAGTAGCCTTACACCTCCAGAAATACCGAAAAGCCGGAAGCCGAGTTTGGCGATCAAGAATTCCTGTAAATACTTCCATGGAAAGCGTAAAAAGGTATGGGGACACAGGGTCGCCTTGCCTTAGTCCATGCCCGCTACTGAAGAACCCATGAAGCTCACCATTTATGGAGATAGAGAACTTTGGTGTGCGAACACAAACCATGATTAATCTCACAAAATGGTTCAGAAAATCGAACTCTAGTAGAGTGGCCTCCAAGAAGTCCCAATCTAGTGTATCATACACGCTTTCTGAAATTCAACTTTAATGGCACATTTAGGGAGGTAGGATCCGTGTGGAATCCACTAAATAGTTCCTGGGCTAGCAAAATATTATCGCTAATTCTCCTTCCTTTCACAAAGGCAGTCTGCACAGGGCTAATAATGGAGGGGAGAACAGCTGCCACTCTATTAGCAATAATCTTGGTTATACATTTGTAAATGGTGTTATAGCACGCAATAGGCCGAAGTCCGACACCGAAGAAGCATTTGGCGTCTTAGGAACCAAGGCTAGAATTGTGTTATTGGTTTCCCTTAATAGGCAGCCAGAGTTAAAAAAATCCAATACAACATCTATGACTGAGGAACCGACAATGTCCCAGTTTTGTTTGAAGAAATCAGCATTATAACCATCAGGGCCCGGAGCTTTGCCCCCGGCCAAAGAAAACATAGAATCCCGAATATCCGAAGCAAGGATAGGCTTAGTTAGAGAACGCACCTGCCCCTCATTGAGCTTGTTGCGAAGTGTTTCTTTGATCTCCTGAACGGATGTCCTTAATGTCGTATTAACCAGCGCTAGAAGATCTTGGAAATAGGAGACAAAAGTTTGTTGCACTTCCCCCGGATCTATTACTGAAGATCTGGAATTATCCTAGATTGAGACAATCTTGTTTCGCATATGCCGTCTGTTGATTGAATGATGAAAAAAATTTGGTGTTTAGATCACCCTCCTTGAGCTAGCGAATCCTGGACTTCTGTCTGAAGAAAGATTCTTCAAGTGACCGGAGTTCATAATAATTCCGGATATGGGATTTTTCTTGATCCACCAGTGAGCTATTATGGGGATCATTTTAGAGGGCTTCTTGAACGAGCTGGAGAGCCCTCCCGGCATCAGCTACTCTCTCGGAAATTTCAGAAAATTCTTCCAGAACAAAAAAAAAGTTGATTAAGAGATAGTAGGTTGATGCTTGATGTCAAATAATTGGTTAATGATGGAGGCGGAGTGACAGGGTAGTTATCCAATTTAGGGGAACAAGTGTAGTTTATGTAGGGATGGCAGCTTTATGTTGAATGCACTAAGTTCACATGGGTAGAGATAAAAGTTGTACTCAAGGTGGCACTGGGGATCAGGGACACTACCAGGGATCAATCTCTGGAAGGAGCACCAGACCTGCGCTACTTTATATATCTTACCAATAAAATAAAAAAAATGCTCAAGTGCCACATTGCCAAGAAAATGGTACATATGGAGTCATAGATTGTTTTCCAAATAATTAATTGGATAATGGCCTAAAGATTACTCAACACTGCAACTGCAGTTGACACTTGATAAATTTATCAAGGTCCACAAAATGCAATCAACTTAGTGTAGAGTTGAATTGGGTCCTTGATTGCTTGAATTGATTGCCTTGTATTTTTTAAAAGATAAAAATGTGACAATAGGCTGTTACATGGTGGATATAAGTATGCAATGCTTAGATCACATTCAGGTCTCTTCTTTAACATCTGGAATAGTGTCTCATGTGGAATTCATGGAAAAGCTCCTTTATCCCACATATGCAAATTTTCCTATTATTTTGTTCTTGATCCTCGCATTTTGACTATTTTAAAAGTTATAATGCCATTCTTCTGTTCACAATTTTTCTTCTTTGTTGATTATTTAATAGGGCTCCAGTGGCTCTGCATATCTCAGCACTAAAACAGGGACTCTGGTATGTTGCATCAGAAAAATGATGTGATTATGTGATTAATTCTGAGAAACATGGATATGAACTTTGATTTTGAACTTCTTGCAGTTCGTCTTTTTCACTGGTGGAATTGTCTTCTTAACGCTTATTATAAATGGGTCAACAACACAGTTTGTTTTGCGTCTTCTTGGCATGGACAAGCTATCATCGGCTAAGGTAAATTTTAATTTAGTCTGAACAGTTTATCATCTGGAGGCCAAAACCAAAAGGAACATAGTATAATATCCCCTTTTGTATCATTTCAAACAATAATGACTATGGCTATTGCTTGATATGTGAGATAACTTTATCGAGCATATGATACCATAATGAATTGACAGTTGGTGGAGATTCCTTCAATTTTTGTTCTTCTCTTAATGGTTTTCTTGTTCAATTAATTTTCAACTATGAAGTTTTGATTTTCCCCTGGTTTTTGGGTGAAAATAGGAAGATGATGTTCTTAGAACTGATAATCTACTTGAGTCAATGCATAGTGATGACATCTAAAGCAAAAAGGACAGCCTTTCAGTCTATTTGACGAACGGGAATATTGTCTTTAAGACGGAAGAAAAGGTTTCCTGGCATACATAAGAGATGGCAATAGACCTTCGCTTTAGCTGACCATGGAATTCCTATCAACTTTCATTTATATAAGTAAATTTCACCTTTCTATTCCCACAAAGCTTAAAAGTCTGTTATTCTATTATGGTGTACATATTTTACTCTGGTATATGTGACAGAGACGCATATTGGAGTACACAAAGTATGAAATGCTGGACAAAGCCTTGGAGGCTTTTGGTGATCTTGGAGACGATGAAGAACTAGGACCTGCTGACTGGCCTACTGTGAAAAGATATATTGCAAGCCTAAGTAATTTGGAAGGGGAGCAAGTGCACCCTCATACTGCGTCTGAAAGTGATGCGGATTTTGACCCTATGAATTTAAAAGACATACGAATTCGCCTCTTGAATGGTATAGTTTTCATTTAATACGTTTGCTTTTTCCTGCAGCTACCTGAGTCTCACCATTGCATGCCATTATTATTTTCAGACTTAAGATAGGCAAAACCACCTTATGTATTGGCAATCGCTGTTGCTTGTTAAGTGTGTTGTGTTTTACACCATTCTTTCATTAAAACATCAATAGGATGGTTTGGACCAAAGAAGACTTGTCTGATTGGCTTTAAATAAACTCATAGAAAATCCTAATAGTTGAACCGCATCGATTAAATTTCCTTAGGTGAGATTGAGGGGAGCCAAACGGAATGTTTGCTATGCCAAATCTTCGAAATTAGAGTCAACTGGGTACTATTGTGTCAAAGGCTCTCCTCTTTTTCAAACTCAACAACAGCCGAAAAATTGTTGAGGGGTTTGGATACGAAACTCTCTCTTCCTTTTGTCACTCTTACATTTTATACCAAAGCTCTTTCCCTAGAAATTGCTGCCCACAACTTCAAACAGTGACAAAATTCTGACCCACATACTTTAATGCAAGGGCAAAGCCAAAGCTGATGAATTCTTCAGCTTTCACCTCTTCGACAGATGGTTTTAATGCTGAAGAGTCGACATATTTATCTGGTGAAGTTGTTTTAGACACTTAATTTGCCTTAGACAGTGATCAGTAAACTTTTATTGCTGGCAGAGTATGCATTATGCTTAGTCTATGGTATTAAAAGAACTGGACAGGTTTGGCTGGGTAATAGGTTGAACCTGAAAATGGTTGGTGGTCCAGTTTTCTTCTTATATTAATAATTGCATTCCGGTCAAAACTGGTCAAACTGATGAATTGGTCAATTTAGTTTGAGCAGATCTTGACCATTTCAAATATGTAAATTTGGATTTGTTTGGTCTGAATTTGAAACAAATTTTCTTGAAGCTTTGGACATGCCTCAACCACTGCACCAAAATCAATTTTCTTATTACATGTCAGTATAAGGTTATGCAAAAGTTAATGAGCTTCACATCCATAAAAAATAAAAGCTGCAGGAGGGATGTTGAGCATGTCACCGTGAGGATTGAAGGACTTCGTCTTTGCCATTTTGCTGGGCAAGATTAGTGTTAATGGCTGCATGAGTTTATGTATACTAATATTTATCTGGTGACCTTACCTCATATTGAACCAGCAATTTTAACTGATCCAACTGTAAATTGTCTACAAGCTTTGTGTGGTTAGTAATTTATGGTAGTTTTCTTTTTTTAAAATAGGACTTTAAAGTTTGTGAGAACTTGAAATTAATTGGCACATCATCTTTGTAATAGCGCTTATGTATAATAAAGATTGTTGTCCGTTGACATCCTAAGCATGGTCATAGTACTTTTCTTTTGATTACTTTCTCGAACTTTTCTTTTGATTTACTTTCTCGAACTGTAGGCCTCCTACCTTAATGAATCCTTCAACTCTTGGTTGAAAATTCTGTTGTTCTTTTGGTTTGTACCTTTAGCTTGTTGAAGCTCAGCCATTATTTGTTAGCACTAGTTTCTGGGTTACATTGTCATCTTATAAAAAAAGCGACTAGTAAATACTCTTTTTTCACTACCACGTTGCCTAGATTGTTCTAATGTAATACACTTGACAGCTGTTTTGTAACATAGATTTGACGTTTCCAGTATTGCTAAACAATTCTTAATCTCAGGTGTCCAAGCTGCTTACTGGGGTATGTTGGAGGAAGGAAGGATCACACAAACTACTGCAAACATTTTGATGCACTCAGTGGATGAAGCAATTGATATGGTCTCTCATGAGCCACTGTGTGATTGGAAAGGCTTAAAGTCCCATGTTCATTTCCCAAATTACTACAGGTTTCTTCAAAGCATCTGTCCACCAAAATTGGTTACATACTTCACCGTGGAAAGGTTGGAGTCTGCATGTTATATTTGTGCAGCCTTTCTTCGTGCCCATAGAATTGCGCGTCGACAACTACATGACTTTATAGGTATGATCTATATGGGAAATGCTCAACTTTTAGTTGAGAAATGGTTCTCTTTCTCGTCTATTTCCTGCATATTGTAGAAAGTCTCTGCATGATAGCAAGTAATCTTTTATTTAGGCCATATACGACTGCCCAGCCCATTTCTTATCCACTGGTTCAACAGCTGAAGAGCTAAATTACAAGTTTAATACTTTTAATCAGTCCTTAGGCTTTGAAGTGAAACTGATTAGTTAATGAAATATTGAAACTGACGGCTTTGTTTCCTTAAAGAAGCCCTAAAAGTCTTTTAATTTGGAGAAATAAACTTTTTTTCTTTAATGAAGTTGTCATCCTAATGCTTCTTCAAAATTTGATAAGTTCACCCAAGCTTACTGTATGAATGAAAACTTACTTTAGCGAGTCATGATCAAAAACAAGTATTTACTATACGTAGTGCATGGAAGTTGGCCTAAGATACCCTTTGACTACTACAATAACCAAATGAAAAATAATAAACTAGTCTTACTCTGTGCATGATATACTATGACAGTCTATGAATGACTGTAATCTTTAATGGCATTTATCTGTAATCCTTTGATTCTATCAAGTTAATTAAAGACTGAGGGAAAATTAACTAAAGGGGGATTGGAACTTCAAATAAATATGAAAAATTATATATAGTAGTGACTACTGTACTGGGGATAAGATCCAGCATTGGTAAGACAGAAAGGGCAGTGCATGCATCATTGTTTAATACCAATCTGTTTCACATGCACATGCAGATTATCAAGCAGGCTTTTGCTATAAGTTGTTGGTTCTGTGCTCTCTAGACAGACAATCAGTTGAGGTCCTTTTCTCTGCTGATGTATGCTTTTGTTGCTGATACACGTTAATAGATGAAAATGAGCATGATTGAATGTAAACTTGAATAATGTTAAAAAAATTGGGATTCAAGAGCTCTTTTAGTAGGTTCAAGACAGTATATGTAGTGGGATGCATTAATAGATTATAATGAGAATGTGAGACTAGGAAATACCAATGGGGTTATAGAAAAGATGGAGAGAAAGAAAGAGATGCCATTTCCTTATATTAGTGGAACTGATGTGTTGAAAGAAAAAACAGAATTGAATGCTTGGTTAGGTCAATATGACCCCAAGCTATCTATTTATAATAAAGCCAAAAGGCCAAAATTACAATATCACCTTTATTGCCCCCATACATAAATAATAAAGGAAATAGACAAATATACCCCCATTAGCGAAATATATTCAATACTTCCTCTCAAGTCAGAGCATAGATAGCGCACATGCCCAACTTGACTAAAACCGGATAAAACAATTTAACCCCTAGTCCTTTAGTGAACACATCAGCGAGTTGATTACTCGACTGAACGAAGGCCATACAAATTAAACCACTCTCTAACTTCTCCCTAATAAAGTTCTTATCAATCTCCACAAGTTTCGTACGATCATGCTGTACAAGATTGTGAGCAATGCTAATAGCAGCTTTATTATCACAATATAGCATCATAGGAACACGAACAAAGAAACCAAGATCTTCAAGTAATCCTTTAAGCCATAACAGCTCACAAACTCCCTATGCTATTGCACGAAATTTTGCTTCAGCACTAGACTGAGCAATTACATTCTGCTTTCTACTGTGCCAAGTCACAAGATTCCTTCCTAAGAAAGTATAATACCCAGAAATAGACTTTCGATCAGAGATTCAGCCCAATCAGCGTCTGTGTAGGCTTCATCTTTTAAGCTATCATGAGGAGACAAAAGAATTCCTTTCTCGGGAGCAGACTTCAAATACTGAAGGATCTGAAGAACGGCATCCATATGAGTAGAGTATGAATCATGCATAAATTGACTCACTAGGCTTACGACAAAAGAGATATCGGGTTAGGTATGCAAATAAATCAACTTGCTCACTTATTGCTGATAACGACCCTTATCCATTCGATCACCATCCTTTTCTCAAAGATGAGTATTGGCTTCAATAGGTGTATTAGAGGGATGACAACCCAATAACCCAACTTTTATCAAAAGATCAAGGGCATACTTCCTTTGGGATAGAAAGATACCTTTTGAAGATCTAGCAACTTCAATTCCAAGAAAGTATCAGAGCTTTCCAAGATCTTTTATCTCAAACTCTTGTCCAATAAACTTTTTCAATCGGTTGATCTCATCATTATCATTCCTATGACAACAATATTGTCTACATAGACAATGAGAATAGTAACTTTAGTACTTTTTTTTTTTGGTAAAGAGTAACTTTAGTACTTGATCCCTTCACAAACGAAGTATGAGCAACATTAATTTGTTTATACCCAACAAAAATCCTAACTTTTTGAAACCTAGCGAACTAGGCTCGATGTGATTGCTTTAAACATAAAGTGCACGTTTTAATTTACACACTTTACCTTGAGTTTTGTCACAAGAAAAACTTGGTGGAATCTCCATATACACTTCTTTATCTAATTGTCCATGAAGGCATTTTTCACATCTAATTGCTGAAGATGCCATCCTTGATTAATGCACAGGAAAGTAGAACTCGAACAGTATTTAACTTAGCAATTGGAGTAAAGGTTTCTTGATAGTCAATCCCATAAGTCTGAGTAAATCCCTTTGGCACCAACCGTGCTTTATATCTGTCCACAGAACCATCAATCTTTTGTTTGACTACAAACACCCACTTACATCCTATTGGTTGTTTCCCAGGAGGAAGAAAAATAATATCCCATGTGCCATTTTTCTTCAAAGCATGCATTTCCTCCACTATTGCTGTCTTCCACTTTTCATCTGCAAAAGCTTCCTGCCAATAACATGGAATAAAGACGGAAGATAGAAAACACACAAAAGGACAATAGGAGCTAGACAAAGGGTCAAGAGACAACATGGGATATAAGTTGTTTGAGTACAAGTTCTGGTACTCTTTCAAAGTGTAATAGGAAGATTAGAAGGAGAAACCCCATCAGGAGGAGTAGTAGAATCTGATTCCGAAGATGATGGCCAAACAGGCAACGTATCAGTGGTCTTAACTTGAGTTTTGATAGTGGGATTCCTACGACGATATGTCTTCAAAATATGTCTTCAAAGTCTCCCCCTGAAGTGGTTGTTTTGTTATTTCCCCCTGAGATATTATACTATCCTCTTCTTGTGTTGCATTATTCTCCTCGAGGAGGAGAACCATTGTTCTCTTCTTGATGAGGAGAACCATTAGAACCATCAGAGACTATTGGAGGAGGAGAGAAGTAATATCCTTAGGAACATTTAGAATGGAAAACACCTCTACACTAGGACACTCCCTTTGAAGAGGTGGAGTGGAATAATAGGAATTAGACTTGTGAAAAATCACATCCATGGATATAATGGTGTGCTTAGAGGGGGGATGATAACACTTATACCCCTTTTGGGTAGCTAAATACCCTAGAAAAATTGCAATGGAGACCACGGGGTTCCAACTTACTCTTAACAAACACAACCAAAAGTTTTAGGGGGAACAATAAAAGTCTGCGATTCTTGCAAAACATCAATAGGTGCACGGGAATCAAGAATTCTAGTTGGCATCGGATTGATTAAATAAGCAGTAGTTAAAATTGCGTCACTCTAGTATTGGGCTGGGACATGACAAACAAGCATAAGAGACCTAGTGACACTCTTAACAAATGTTGGTTCTTTCTTTCGGCAACCCCATTTTGTGCTGGGTATCAACATAGCTGGTTTAATGAATGATGTCATGATCAGAGAGAACCATTGAAATTGACCTTCATTGTACTTAGTGCCATTGTCATTGCAAAGAATTTTTACAGTAGCGTTGAACTGAGTTTGAACCATTTTGTGAAAGGTTTGAAAATAGCAAAAAACATCACTTTCACGTTTCAACAAATAAACCTAAGTTGTATGAGAATGGCAATCAATAAAAGTGACAAACCATCAATGACTAGAAATAGAAGTACAATGGGAAGGACCCCACACATCAGTATGAATCACATGAAATGGGAAACGAATTTTATTATTTGAAGATGAATATGTGGAACGAGTTTGTTTAGCCAAGTACAGGCTTCACAAAAAACCTCGTCTTTATTACAAGCTGAAATGAGACTAGGAAAAACTTTTTCTAAAGTTCCTAAAGGGGGATGACCTAATCTGCAGTGCCATTGGTGAAGATTCAACAATGCCACCATCCAATTTATCATATCCAGTCTCCTTCTCTGTTACCAGATCTTGGAGAACACCATAAGAAGGAAAAAATGTTACTTTACAATTTAGGTCTCGAGTTGGACTACTAATAGAAAGGAGATTAGTAGAAAATGATAGATATGTAAATCAAAAGACAAGGGAAGAGTGGAAGAACAATTGATAGACCCTTTTTCAGCAATGGAAGAAAGGGTTCCATCAGCTACACGAACTTTGTCTCTGCCATAAGTAGTGGTGTATTTATGGAAGAGACTAGGAGAACCTATCATGTGATCTATAGCTATTGTATCAATGTGGCTAGAAACAATTGAAGTATTAAACCCCCCAAAGAAGATACCTAAAGCGTCTAAGTCTGAAGTAGAAGGAAAGGGCAAATTGGCAACTGTGGAGGAGGTAGCAGCAGCAGAAGCTTTCAATAGATGCCGAAATGGCTGAAGTTCTTCTTGGGATAAACCGATATCAGTAGTAGGTGCAGCGAGAATGGTTTCCATATGGTTTGCCTTGTTTTTTGCCTTTCTTTGTGCCCTCTGCCTCAGAATTTGTAGGGTTTCCATGTAACTTCCAGCATGTGGCCTTAGTATGATATGGCCTATGACAATGCTCACACTTCACAACCTTCTTAAAGGTATCACCAGATCAAGCGGATGAATCAGATTTGACAACGGCACAAATATTAGTTTGTAGAGTAGATTGATCTACAATAGATGGATGGAGCATTGCTGTCCTACAGCTTTCTTCAGAGTGAACTAGAGCATAAGACTCTTCTAGAGTAGGGAATGAAGACCAACTAAGGACTTGAACATGTATCTAATCATATTTCACATTCAATCTTACCAAGAAATCATTAACTCTGATCATGTCCACATGTCTCTTGTATGCAGCTATGTCTATAGCATTAGTTGGCTAATAATCGGCATAATGATCCAGCTCTTGCCACAAACTCCGAAGCTTAGCATAATATTGAGATATAGTCATTTCCTTTTGAATGGTGTCATGAACCCTTTTTGGAAATTCATACACTTGTGCATCATTGCCAAGTTGACCATAGGTAACCCTTGCAGCCGACCAAATTTGGGTCGCACTGTCAAGAAGCATTTATCCTCTTGCAGTCTGTGGCTGCATCAAATTAAGCGAAAAAGACATTACCAAAGAGTCATTAGAGATCCACTTGTCTTGAGCATTGCCCAGTGTAGTTGGCTTTACAAAAATGCCATTAATATGCCCTGTAAGCCCATGGCCTGCAATGGTCCATAATGCAAATCGAGACCATATCAAATTATTTGTGCTATCAAGCTTCATAGAGATCGTAGCAAATGTAATATAATTTGGATGGCCATCTCCTGTAGGTGAAGGGTTCTCAACTGAACCATCAGATATTGTGTCTCAAATTTCACCCCGAAAAAGTATGAAAGGAGCAATTGAACCACTGAAGCTTTCCCAAAAAAGGCCAAAAATTGGATTGAAGTCCTCTTGTAGTAAGCTGAAGTTGCCCTCCAAAAATCAGCCAAATTGGATCAAGGGAAGGCAAAAAAGTCGATTTTTTTAAGGTTTGGAAACCAAAAAATCAACAATTCTGATTTTTCCCCGAAAATCTGAATAAAAAAAGAATACGGTGGTCCACAAACTGTGGTACTTTGGTCTTCACACACGAGATAATTGGAGGCCAGCAACAAGGCAAAAATAATCTCAAACAAGAATATCCAAAAAAATGTAGAAGAGGTTGAACCACCTATCGCATACTGCAACGAATCTTCAATTTATCTCATAAAGGTGAGATTTATGGGAGACACTAGATTCAAAGAATCACCTCATTAGTGCTGCCTAAAGTGATGATGAGAAGAGAGAGAAGAAGGATAGTGTAGAGAAGATTAGGGTTAGGGTTTTAGTTCAACCTTGGCTCTGATACCATGTTGAAAGACAAAACTGAACTAGATGCTTAGTTAGGTTGATATGATCTCAAGCTATTTATTCATAATAAAGTCAAAAGGCTAAAAGTACAATATCGCCCTTATTGCCCCCATATATAAATAATAAAGAAAATAGACAAATATACTCCTATTGACGAAATATTTTCAACATGATGAAATGGAAAAGTTACAATATGTCATGCAGGATGCTACCTAAACTTAAAGACAATTGCGATTGGAGTGCAAAGATGGCAAATATATTTTACTGATTAGATTGTTGAGCAGTAAGCACCGACATGAGCAAAAATGAGTGTACCAAAAATGATAAAAATTGATGGATATATAGGCATTTCAAAGAATAAATAGAGCTCCAAATGAATATGTGCACAAAAGAAAAGCACCAAGGAAAAGTTGGTTTGCGCAATCTAGATGTCTTGCCTGAGGTAGTCTGGAAGGTTACCTAGTGCATGGTTCACTCCGACACATGGACAAAAAAGAGAAGTGGAATGTCCCTTGTTAGGAATGTGGTATTATAGGCATAAGCTTCTTTTAGTCATCTAGTTGGAATAAGAACAGAATGTAAAGTTATGTTGAAGATAATATAGATAATGTACACGCTTAAATCACGAATAAGACATTAACATGCATGCCCACATAAAGATTTTGAAATTTATTTTTGAACACAATTATTATAAAGAACATATCGGGTGAAAGTAACAGGGTTATATATCGAACATGGGGAACACTCATTTTGGTGTTCCAAACCTCTAATGTAAAAGTAAAATAGAAAATTCAATCTGTAGGTATTGATAGAGAAATGTGGTATTTTGGTAACCCCTCAAGCCTGTCAAGTGACAATGACCCTTTAGATGCGGAATGAGGATATAAAACTTCATGAAGGGGACTCAAGCTAAAGGAGTACGTGGAGACTGAAAGAGGCTTGAACAAAAACTTTATGTAACGACAATTAGTAACTAGATCTTGCAAAAAAAATATGGTATTGGACAGAGCACAATGGCCCAAAAGCATCAAATATAGCCAACGTGACTTGCAGAAACAGGGTTTGTTTCTTTAAGTTATCATGCAATCTGCTCTTCAACTTTCCCTAATTGTCCTATAGTTGAAATTGATCATATAAGGAAATTGATTTAGAAAGAGTGGCTTGTAACTTTTGAGTTAAAACACAGCCGAAAGCATTCATAACCGTAATGCAGCATATTGAGTTGATGACTACCGGATGCTCTCTTTACTCTCCATGTACTAAAACCCTGGCGAAGAATGTGTTACACTTTCTGTTTGGCACTGCTTCCTAGATATATATGTCCAATGGATCGGTTCATGGGTTTTTCTTTGGAAAGAGTTTTAATTTCTTCTGTCTCTATCCATTAGGTGATAGTGATGTAGCTTCTACTGTCATCAATGAAAGCGAGGCAGAAGGAGAAGAAGCCAAGAATTTTCTGGAAGATGTCCGTGTGACATTTCCTCAGGTTAATAAGTGTGAATCTGTTGCTCTTCTGTGTCTTTTGGCTTTCCCTTACCAGTCAAACATA
Source organism: Corymbia citriodora subsp. variegata (assembly GCA_014858505.1). Classification (NCBI taxonomy): domain Eukaryota; kingdom Viridiplantae; phylum Streptophyta; class Magnoliopsida; order Myrtales; family Myrtaceae; genus Corymbia; species Corymbia citriodora. Next base: position 8,798,348 of record CM026411.1, read on the forward strand.
TTGGATGTGTATGCTTTGACTGCTGATGTGATAGTCTTTGTATCTGATTGATTTTCATATTGTAAACTGTACCGTCAAACATATTGGATGTGTATGCTTTGACTGCTGATGTGATGGTCTCTGTGTCTGATTGATTTCCATATTGGAAACTGTACCAGGTCCTCCGTGTGGTTAAAACAAGACAGGTTACTTATTCCGTGCTGAATCATTTGATCGAATATGTCCAAAATCTTGAGAAGGTTGGGTTATTGGAAGAGAAAGAGATGCTTCATCTCCATGATGCAGTGCAGGTACGTTTGAATGGACTTCCATTAACTGTGACATTTGATACTCCCTAGCTCACAAAAGTAAGTAACTTTTAACACAGACCGACTTGAAGAAACTTCTGAGAAATCCTCCTTTAGTTAAGATGCCCAAAATAAATGATTTATTTAGCGTGCATCCCTTGCTGGGTGCCCTTCCTTCTGCGGTCAGTGAACCACTCAAAGGCTCAACCAAGGAGACAATGAAACTACGTGGTGTGACGCTATACAAAGAGGGCTTCAAGCCAAATGGTATTTGGCTTATAGCTAATGGAATAGTCAAGGTAATTTTATAGAGCATGGGCAAGATGGATTTTTCCCACTTATTCAGTTGAAGATCTATTTCTTTTGTTCTAATAGCTTTCATTGCGGATCTTTGGCAGTGGAGTAGTAAGAGCATAAGAAACAAGCACTCACTGCATCCAACTTTTACTTATGGGAGTACACTGGGCCTGTATGAAGTGTTGAGCGGGAAACCATGTATCTGTGACATGATTACAGATTCTGTTGTTCTTTGTTTCTTTCTGGAATCTGAAAAGATACTTTCAGTGCTTCGGTCAGATCCTTCAGTAGAACATTTCCTCTGGCAGGTATGACTACAATGTATATCCCTTAGCGAGCTTGCAAAGCATGTCCAATATCTGTTCTAGGTTTTAATGTCTGCATCAAGATCTCTGTCATCGAGTAACAGGCATCTTATCATTGTTAAAAGGATATCACTTTTTTCTGGATGATGGTTTGCTAATGTTACTATGTGCTAATAATCCATGAATGGTATTTAATATTTCATCAAATGATCAAGGATGCATAGCTGAGTATATTTACTTGCAGGAAAGTGCTATCATTCTTGCAAAGCTCTTGCTTCCTCAAGTATTTGAGAAAATGGCAATGCAAGAACTGAGAGCTCTTGTTGCCGAAAGATCAGAGATGACAACATACATTAGAGGAGAAACAATAGAACTATCCCAACATTCCATTGGATTTTTGTTGGAAGGATTTATAAAAACACAAGGTGTTGAGGGAGAACTGGTTACGTCGCCAGCAGCGCTATGGCCCCTGCATGGGAATTCAAGTTTCCGAAGTCGAGATACATCAGGTAATCTAATCTATTATCTGTTGGGAAGTGTGTCACTAGATCATTGTACTCAACTTCGATTGATTCCAGCATCTTTAGGCAGAATACTGAAGCCCTTGATTCTTGCAATTTCTTCTTCAATACTTCAGTGATGCAAACTTTCTTCTGCTGTTTGCAGATTCATGTAATGTAACTTTTAGATATAGGGTACCTTAGCTATGAGGATAGCGGTAACCTAGCCAACATCTTTCTTTTCACAAGAAAGTGATACTCTCATTTAGCTAAATGCAGTAAAGAAGATTATCTGTGATTAACTTTACCAAAAAAAAAGATTATCTGTGATTAAAAGGTACAGTTAATTTCTATGAAGATAATCTGTGATTAAAAAGGTTCAGTTAGTTTCTTTCCATAGTTTCTTTCTACTGCTGTTTGCAGATTCATGGCATGTAACTTTTAGATATAGAGTGCCTTAGCTATGAGGGGAGCAGTAGCCTAGCCAACATCTTTCTTTTCACAATAAAGTGATACTCTATTTTAGCTAAATACAGTAAAGAAGATAGATACTCTATTTTAGCTAAATACAGTAAAGAAGATAATCTGTGATTGAAACGTCCAGTTAGTTTCTACAACCACATCTGGTAGGAACAACAATGTTCTTGCATGTGCTTGCCGAGCCATTTTGTAGGAGAAGCCAAGTCATAATTTTGTTTCCATGGATTTTTGGCAATATTATATTAATTTTGCTTTGATAAATGGTGTGCTACAGTGTTATTGACTGCCAATTTAGTGAGGTCATTGCAAACCAGAGACATGGATAGTGTATCATGGAGAGAAGTACTAATATGTGTGTTTTGCAACTAAAGCTTTCATTTGCGCTGTAATGGGTAACAGGTATAAGGACTGTAAGTTTCTCCCATCAAGGATCCTGGTATCTCGTGGAGACTAGAGCTAGGGTTATTATTTTTGATGTTGCGGCATTTGAAGCTGACAGCGCTCTTCAAAGATCGTCTTCATTACTTCCTCATTCGGTAGATCACCCCCTCAGAACCCACAGTCGGGAACATGGCGGTCTTATGAGCTGGCCAAAGCATTTCTACAAGGCTAGGCAACAGAGACAGAGCCATGAAGAAATTAATCAACACACAAACAGTATGTCTGCCAGAGCAATGCAGCTGGGCGTCTATGGCAGTATGGTATGGTCGATTTCTTTTCACCTAGCTTATAGTTGCACAGTTCTGGATACTATTGACTGGGAAAGTTCTTGATAGTTAAAGCTTTTTAGGATGATGGTATATCGAAGTCTGCTGTATCACAGGGACTAGATTTCCTTTTTCTTTTTTCCTCTGCATTGAGTTCTAATGCTGAGTTCATCGCGAATTCTTTTAACTTGGTCTCAGCTGCGCCTCTGCACTAACTATACTTTCTCTGAATTCACAAGGTGGATGTTCGTCTCCGAAATCCAAGCTTCTTAAGAGCAAGCCAGCCAAAGACTTCTTCACATAGCCAGTCGTATCCAAGGGTTCCTTTGAACCGCGATCGACCACTTATCTCAGTCAAATCCGAAGGGGCTGCTACCACTGTGAAGAGCCTTGAGGTGAGGAAATTCACTAGACCAGCTCCACCACCTCAGCTGCAGCGTACAGACACGGTAACTCGTGCGGATGATTCCAGCGATGATGACTCCGCCACTGAAGAAGTCATAGTGAGAATTGATTCGCCCAGTCGACTTTCATTTCGCCATGCTTCTTGAAAGAGGAAAGGAAGTCTCTTCTCTACATTGCAACCAATGTTTGTAAACAATTGCGTTCATTATCTATTGCATGTAAATTTTGTGGTGCTAACGGTGCTCTTACAAATGCTCGCATTGTAAGAAAGATAACAATAAATGATAAAAAAAAAAAATCAAGGGAATGAAGAAATTAGCTGTTCGAGGAGATATAGATGGCAAGTGAAAGCATTATTGACTCTTATCTATGTCGGTTCTTTTGCTAAGATTTTCACCATGAAAAGATTTGCTTAAATGAAAGTCGGTCTGTTTCTTTCTCCTGAACAAACTTTGATGACCTAGGGTTTTCCTTTAATAAAGGACGCAACAAACTTCAGAAGCTAAAACAAGGTTATTATATCAGGTTCTTCCTTTCCGTGGACTGATCTGCTAATACATTTGCCTCTCTGAACATTTGAGCAAAACCCCAAACTCAAAATATTATCATGGTAAGGACAAATGGCGATTTCTACAGTCTCATTATTTGGTTGTACGACAGACATGGTAGAGTTGCATATATTAGATGAACAATGCTTCGCGGATAACATAGACTTTGGCGGCACTGTTTGAATTGGCCAATCTGATGTGCAAAGGCAATAAAACATATTGATGTTACCCACCCTTTGTGATCTCGAATGACATCCTGATCCGGATGATCCTGGTAGGTTTACCATCAGAAGATTCATCCACATTGAACTTCCCAGGTCCTGGATCCAGTGGTGTCCAAGAACAGAGCCTTTGTCTTCTTCCTCCTTTCTGGGCACAACTGGATTTGCTCCGGCCAAATTAACATTGAATTGCAGACCACTTGAAGGAATGCCCAGCTCAATCCGTCTAGCTTTCTAATTAGGAGACTTAACTCTCCCAATGTATAGAACGCATCTAAGTGCAGAAGGCCATCATCCAACGCCTTCGATAAAGACAACCATCGCATTCTGCATTTTTCCATGATGGGGCACCGAATTCTCCTGAGAAATCAGAGCAACGAAGGAATAGATGGCCAATTCTCTCATCATACCTCTCACAGATGGAGCAGAATTTCTGTGATCTATCTGGAATACCTCTCGATGCCAGCAGCACCTTAACAACTCTTCCTTGTATTAATTAGTAATTACCAACAAAGATCTCAAGTTTGGTTGGCACCAGACAGCATCACATTGTTGATTCATTGCGGGTGCGATGTGCGAGATACTGTGCATGATCAAAGATAAGATGACTGTACAATCCGCATATACACTAGGCTTGAGTTTGTGATATAGCTATAAGTGGATGTACTCAATTATCAATTGTGGTTGGACCCGACGCGCAATTTGGGTGGATCTGGGCAGACACATCCATTCTTTCGCTTTCGGCCTCGTTTTGGCTCTCCTGAAGACAAGTATCTTTAATGAAGAGAATTTGATAATCTTTATGTCATGGGGGAGCTTAGAAGAGGTCTTTTGCATTGGATACCCGATACAGTTTGCTCAGGTCCACCCATCGATCATGTTTAGGCAAAGCAACTTTCGAGACTCGGCCAACATGATTGTAACGATGCCAATGTCAGCTAGTGGAATACAGGCACACTACCAATTGGTAATAAAGCTCCACTACGTTACAGCTTTTTCGTTAACAACCACCCTAATGAACAAAGAATTCACGATCCCCAGATTCTCACAAGAGATGTATTAGTCAACTTGTCATGCTCAATATCTCTCCAAGTCAGATCCAGTTTCCATCTCACTCTTTTCAATCTCAACTAGAGAAGAGGTTTAACCTATCTGCCATTCGAACCAAAACAAGGCTGCTTTGAACATCCATTTGTGACATCTTTTTTCCATTTCATGCAATTAGTCCACTAATTCGACCCCCTATGAAGTACCAACTCAACGAGATGAAAAGAGATGAGATCAGTAGATCAAAGAAGATCAGCAACAGAGAGCAATAACATATAGATGAGGACCAGAACATAGATTTGAGTACATTAATGGAGGACTTCCTCCATATCCATCTATTTCTCCACTATTTCCCATTCCAAAGCCATAATGCCATCTTGAAGCAGTTCCAACTTCATTGGACCCTCCACGTACAAACTGTAAAGCACTAAGACTCCACAAACCGCCCTCCAATTCTTCCAGTCAACCCCAACTTTCAGGGATCACAAGAGCAGAAACAGTGACTGTGAACGGAGACGTATTGTATATTTAAGTAGATAAAAACTTACGCGTCAGTATTCATAACTTTATCTGACAGAACTCCATGGCAAGTACCACTTCTGCTCCCTCCAATCGGAAGTTCCCAGAACCAGAAGCCATCCATGCAAGGACTTGACGACCAAATTGGATACATAACCACTAGCAATGACACATCACCTTTCATGCCTCGTAAAGCATTCCGACCTCAATACGCTGTGGCAATGGCACCCCTAAAGCAGGCAGTGCAGACCTGCAATTACCGTGCAAGACTTCATAGAAACCAAGCAGAATCTTATCGAACCAGCCACAATTATTGCTTATGTAAAACCTAGTCTTCCCTCGTACATGGACAACACCGGCAAGCTTTGCCTCTTCTATATAAGCAACTTCTTGATGCACTTCCACTGGCGAGCCAGGCAATGAGAAACTCGAGCAGGACTGTAAGTGCGCAATCAGTGCATTGGTAACTTGAGTGACCAAATCATCTCCTTCATGATTAAGTGAATCTGCATATCCATACTGAATCACACATCCATAAATTCCTTTGAGGCCCAGTTTACGTACAACGATTCTCTCATGTGGAGCAACTTTTGGAACCAATAAG
>CM026411.1:8808567-8834980 GCA_014858505.1 Corymbia citriodora subsp. variegata
AATTTTAACTTCTTGGGGCAACAACTGCGTGCAGAACTCCGAATACCACTTTTTTGACTAGACTGGTTTTAGAATTGTAGAATAATGTGCAATGGTGTGTGTAGAAGGAGCTACGGAATGGACTAGAGTATGTGGGAACCAGTAGAATTAGCAAAGCAACTGTAAGAAATGAATATAATACAAACCAAACAAAATCAAAAACTTTATTAGGGTCGCGTATTGACCTTCGCCCTGATCATCAGCTTTGAGAGCTATTCCTGTGTACTTTACAACGCCAATGAGGGTGAGCGTCCAAAACATGATACTGTAGATCCCTAGGTAGTCTTCTTCTGTTGGAGACGATAATGGCATTGATGGGTACACATATAGGGGAGATGTCACTAGGCCTCCAAACACGACCCCAAGTGTCTTGTAGGCAAGTATCAGAGTAGCCCCTCTTCCCTTCCCCTGTTTCAAACACTTTCTTTACTCAGAACATCTGACTGATCTTTAAATTCTTAAGGTATAATTTGAACAGTGCAGTGACAAATTCCAAAATATATGAAAGATGAAAATCGGGAAGGAAACCAGTAAACAAAGTTCAACCACAGCAACTTTAGTGGCCAAAGACTTGGTTACATGCTTATTGCCTGTTGCACAGCAAAGAGTGTCATGATTGATGCACAAACAATTGACACTTTCTGCACAAACAGCTGTTCCACATGATATCTGCGCTTGAAGTTCGAGTTTCCAGTTCTTAACAATCTCTGATCTGGTTATTCTGCTTATATTTCTTACGTTATTAGCTTCTGCCCAGAGTCTCTTTGATGTGCACATACACATGTAATGCCCAGCGTTCGCAAGAAGAGGATTTCTGACAAAAATGCTTGGCTCGGCGTATGTAATGCTCTCTTTCAGAACTAAAATAAACACTTCAAAACGTTTTAAGTTCTTAGCCATTACACTGATATGCATTGTTATTCATTGTAAACACGCACTTGGAATTCAAAATGAAAACAAAACAAAACAAAACGAAGCTCAGTCCGACGCAACTAATCATAGACCAAAGCATTCGCGATCGAAAACGAACGATGAGAACTTCGCAAAGACCTCGTCTTTTCTCCACGGCAATCCCACTGAGAATCCGAAAGACTCGAGCTTTCGGTTTTCGCACACAGACAAGACAAGACAGAGACAAAGACGCCCATATTCAAGAAAAGCGTTCGTGCACACACGGACGGTACCTTGTCCGGACGATGACCACTCACCGAGCCGCGAGGGTCGAGAGGGTCATGGTGGCGGCGGCCGTCGCTGCGACCGGCATCAACCCCGATCTCCGACACAGCCACCGCCGCCTCGGATTGTCCGACCGGTTGCTCCATGGGCCTCGTCACCTCGCTTTCTCGTCGCTCGATCCGTGAATGCGAGGGAGACTTCTTCTTTGTTTCTTTTTTTCTCCCTTTGCCGCAACTCCCTCTGCTTCGAGCCCACTTCCGGCTCTTATAATAGCGTCCGTCTCATGTCCCATGATTCGCACATTTTTCTTTTATGACCGTTACCTAATATTTTCTCACGACGACGCCACTGGTCCCACTCGGGGTGCTGAGATACGCGTCTCTCGCGGGCCCACACGTGAGTTGCTCTCTCTCTCCTCTCCTCTCTTCACGGTCTCTCTCCGCCTCACTCCCGACGACCTAGCTCTCTCTCTCGTCCGCCGCCGCCGCTATCGCCTCGTCCGACGGCTCCACCATCGACGTCGTCCGCCGCCCCCGGGTCCAAGAACAAAGCCCATGTCCCGACCGTCGCTGTGGCCGCGAGGGTCGACCTCTCGCCGAATCAGACAATGCGACCCTCGCCCGTGGCCGGCGAGGGCCGCGACACCCTCGCCGGCCATGGCCAAATATTGGCTACAGGTAGACTTGTCAAATGGGTGGGTTGGGTCGGGTTTGGGTCAGGTCGAAAATGGTCCGACCCATATTAACCCGTTTAATCCATTTTGACCCAAATTTAGATAATGTAAATCTAATGACCCATACCCGACCCGACCCACCCCACACCTGACCCATACCCGACCCGACCCGATCCGTATTACTAAAAGTCATTATTATTATAGAAAAATCCAAACTCACTCGAAACTCTATGTTAAATGACTCACCCAACTCATATTTGACATATATTTAATTTTTACTTAACTCATATTTGACAAATATTTAATTTTCACTTGACCCATAGTTGACCCATATTTAACTTTCACTTAACCCATATGTAACCCATATTCAACTTTCACTTGATCCATATTTGACCAATTTAACTAAAAGTGAGTCATAATATGGGTTTATAACCCATTTTGACATCTCTAGCCACAGGTCAAGAGAAAGGAAAGAAAAATAAATAAATTAATAAAAAGAGAGAGAAAGAGGAAGAGACGGGGAAGAAGAGGAGAAACAGAGGTGGTGCGAGAGGGAGTGACAAAAAGGGAGTCGGGAGAGAGATAAGACGGGTGGGCCCGTGAGAGACACGTGTCTGCATTGCGTGCGGATTAATATTTCGCTGACGTAAGATCGCCATGGCGCCTAACATTTTTGTCACGACGAGGGCGAGGGCCCACGAGAGCACTACGGGCACGTTTGATAGCGTTCTTTGGTCTTGATCGTTAATGCTCCAATTTATGAGTTTCTTTTGTTCTTTTATTTATCATATTAGAAAATAAAAATAAAAATCTATTTACTAATATCAACTAGTATTTCCATTTTCTGGAATAAAATATTATTCCAGATAATATAATTAAAATAGAAATAATAAATAATAAAAAGTAACTTCTTATTCTAGAGAATAATTTTTAAAATAAGTTTTTTTCTTTTTTTCTTCTTTCTCTTCTAACCAATTGCCGCCACCACCGCCAACCACCACCTTTGCCACCACCAGAAGAAAAAGAAAATAGAAAAAAGAAAAATCTTAAAAAATTATTAAAAAATTAAAAAAAATTTTACGTCACAAAAAAATTGTGTAGGCCATACCGAACGCATTCTTATTGATTTCCTATTCCAAAAGTAGAACTTTTTTTGTGCGTTTACTAATCGTGTTCTTTTACTAAGAAATTATTTTAGGAAATAAAAATAGAAAAAATTATTTCTAAAAAGAGATTATCCATTTGTTTTCTTGTAGATGTCGCATTTTCATTGCACAAATGCCCAATCAAGTTGAGTGCGCCTAACAATTCAATGCACAAGTGCCCAATTAATTTGAGTGGGCCTAGCAAGGGCTGCAATTATGATCATAATTAAATAAAATTTATAGTGTGCGGAGTGTAGTTAACTTTATTTTTTGCGGTGGGCACTCACGACGTGATACATGTAAGGAGAGAAATTACCCAGTAAATCTATCTCGAGATTTGAGCTGCATTGTAAATTCGAAAGGCACTTGTCTATTTAGAGTTGCTTAAAAATAGTAACCTTTATGTACTCGCAAAAAATTAGAAGAATTGGAAAGGATTACAACAAGAGCAATATATCACGAAAATACTATATGCAAATCTATATATTAAGAGAAATTACCCCGTAAATCTATCTTATAAATAACTTCCCAGATTTTCCGGGATAAAGGATAAAAACAAAAGAACAAAAAAAGTGATAAGAAGTCATATCAAACGGGACACAAACTTAAATATTGACCTCTTTATATTTTTATTTTTTACTTGAAAACAAATAAAATACAAGAGTTTCAATACAAGAGTTTCTAGGTAAAGCTTTTTTCCTTTTTCGTTCTCTTTTCTATTAGACCTTTTCCCAGTCCAAAAGCTTCATTCAGTAAACAAGGGTGGGGGCCTTCAAAATTCAAAGGAAAAATTCCAAATAAATACCTAAAATACATTCATTTTCTCAAATAAGGCCCTAAAGTATATTCATTTTATCAAATAAGAGCGTGAAGTAAAGGTTGTGTCAAATAAGGGCCTAAAATGGCAATTTTTGTCTCAAATAAGGCCCCAAAAGTGTATGACATTGCCTGTCATCGGCTGACTAAATATTCCAATAAGTCAAGGGTATTTTCTTCAAAAAAAATTTAATTTTAAATTATTTTTTCTGTTTTCCATTTTCTTTTTTTCTTCTTTTCTGACGAGCATCGGTGAGGGTGGCCCTCGCCTATGGCCTGCGAGGTTGTCCCTCTCCTGTGGTTGGCAAGGGCGGCCCTCGCTAGATTGAGCGAGGGCGACCCTCGCCTAGTTCTCTCTCGACGTTGCATAGTGGTCTGTTCGAAAGAGAAAACGATTAAAAAAAAAGAAAGAAAAATTCAAAAAAAGGTAAAGGATGAAAATGCCATTAACCAATTAGAAAGTCAAGCTTTTTTTTGAAATAATCATAGCCACTTCATGTTCTTATTTAAAATAAAATCCACTTTTTACTTTTATTTTAAAAAATGAGGATATTTCATATCATTAATTGGAATAAGGTTTACTTTAAACTCTTTTAAAAAGATGAGAGTACTTTGAATTCTTATTTGAAATTTTTACAGGTCCAAAGGAAGCTTCTCCTACTTTTCGAATCTTTGCTTTCCCCGACGACTTGAAATATTCCACTTTTGTAAGAAGATTCAAGCATCGACAAGCATCAGCAAGAAGACTCTTCCAAAGATATCATAAGGTTGTTCACCGTTGGATGGAAAAGCCCTGAATCTTAGCGGTCCAACAGATCTCGATTTGGAACGTTGAACAATCTTGCTTTTATGTCCCAACAGTGAAAGGTGCGCACGAGGGGATTATTCATCACTACAATAAAGTTGGCCACACGCGATAGACTTCACTTATGATGACAGCAATAATAAGATGCATGGAGCGATCTTTCGCGTGTCAGTCGAGCTGAGGTGAAATAAAAAAAAATTAAGTACTTTTTTTTTGTCTTCATCTTTTTCTATTACATTGCACGACCCATCCAACCACCATCTCCATCGCTTCTGGTGTTACTTGGTCACATCCACATTTGGAACCGCAGAGCCATGGCTGTAGCAGACTTGGCCAAGTCTTCAAATCTTGGCGATCTTGGTGAGTCCCTCCTCCAATCATCTTGCACAAGCAAACTTGTTTTCGGGCTTTAGAAAAGTTGAGCGCTAAGCCTTCTTCAGATCCATCTTGGGATTACATTTTCAAATGTGAGATTTGTATTGGATGAGATCTTTCAAGTTCTATCATGAATTTGAAAGATGTGCAGTTTTATTGGGGCAAGACTGGTTTTTGATTAAGGTGTTTGTTTGGATTTGCTCAAAAAAGAGCAATCTTATATATTGCTTTAACCATTCGAAAATGGAGAAGATTACAAGTTTGAAAAATTATGAAAATGTTATGCGCAAAACTATATGTTAAAAGTGACTATATCTGCAACAAATAAAAATCAAGTCCTAGAGCTAGGAGTTCTGATATTTGGAAAAAGAAGAAGAAGAGGAGATTAATATTACAAAAAACTCTAAACTATATAATATTAATACCCAAAAAATCTACCGTGTCACAACAAATTTTAATCAATCTTGTCCCGGTCTGACTAAAGAATCCTAAATTTTTGTCACATTAGTACAAATCTAGGATATTGATGACGCAAAAGAAAAGTTTGGGTATTGTTTCACAATGAACAAGGTTTAGGGATTTTTGTGATAAATAGAGGCATTTTTGTCACGTCTATACAAGTTTGGGAGTTTCAATGATAAAAACAAGCTTGGATATCGATATCATAATATATAATTTAGAGTTTTCGTTGATATTTTCTAAAATAAATGGTGCTACAAGTTCATATTGACACTAACTTAAATCTAGATTCTTTATTTTAATATTATTTTGGACGTGAAAACAGATAGAATTGAAGATTTTCTGGGCAAACCTTTCCTTTTTAGCTCCCCCACGTAACATTCATAAATTACAACAAACATTAGCTTAATAACAAAAACACGAGCAAGACTTCAACCTCGGCGGCTCAAAATATTCCCCCATGAACCACGACATTTAGGACTAAGGAGGTACACATGATGTGAGAGATTGTGACCCTAGCAGGAAGACTGGTCAAGAGATATCCAAAAGTTCATAAAATGACCAACTTCATCCTGGGTGAGTCTATGGTTTCTCCAGGCCATCCGATCTCCCTCAATCTTTTGTCGTTGGATTGAGATGCCATAAATTTCAGATCGTTCGACAGATTTGAGTGTAATATTTTACTTTTCAGACAGATGATTAAAATCTATTGAAACACGATGTGCATGAGAGACCACAAATCACTTTAACAAAATGGGTCATGATATGTGAATGACGTCGCTTGTAAGACTCCATTCGTTTAATAGAAAATGAATTAATTTTCCATATCTTCATTCACCTCATTTTCTTTTACCAAACACCTTCTCCTTTTATTTATTTTTCTTTTTTAAATTAATTTTTAACCTTTTTCTTTTTATTTTTTCCTTATATTTCTTTTTCATCTTCTTCTTCATTGGCTAGTCGCTAGCCATGGTGGTGGCCGATGACTGGTCGCAAGCAAGCTAAAGCCTTACCATAGGCCGGTGAGGGGTTTCGCCGAAATCTGGCAACCTAGGTGGGGGCTCGAGCCTCATGTGAGTTTGCCAGAACCTTGCCTCACCAGATCCAGTGACTCGAGTGAGGCTCGAGCCTCACCCGAGGTGGCTCGAGCTTGTTGGCGTTAGGCAAGTTCGACCTCATCAAAATTTGGCAAGTTTGAGTCTTGTCAGCCAGTGGTTGGTCCCCAATTGCTACCATTGCTAGCAATAGGCCAATAAAGAAGAAGATTAAAAAAAGAAAAAAATCGTTAAACAACGATTTTTAAAAATTATTTAAAAAATAAAATAATAAAAAAATTATTAAAAAAGAGTGTACGAAGGAAAAGCTTTTCCTTACTAAACAACGAAAATTTCATTTTCAGGTTTCGGCTTAACACCATGAGATAATTATATTTTCCTGAAAAATGGTTTTCCAAAAAATATTTTTCAAAAACGTTATATTTTTTGCAAAATGAATAGAACCTAAAATGCATAGGGTGATTTTTTGTGGGCACTTGGAAATGTCCTATAAAAGTATTTTATTTAGGCCATTTGTTATATGATCTTTTTAGACTTTCTGGATGAGACCTCTCAAGGACCATCATAAATTTGAAAGACACATGAGGTTTTATAATTTTGGTGAGTGATTGCTTTTTGGTTCAAGTGTTTGCTTGGATTTACTTAAAAAAAGTAATCTTATAATTTTTTTATAAACAAGTTAAAAATAACGAATATTATATATAAATTTACATATCAATATCTATATCCACGTCAAATAAAAGTCAAGTCATGGAACCGGGAGTTCTGAAATGTGAAAAATAAAAGGTACCGACAAGTCATATCAGATAGGACACAAACTTAAGTCTCGACGTTGTTAATGCTTTACTTCCTTTGCACTAGTGGTAGTAGGAATCTTCTTATAAAGTGGAATATACATGAGCCACCTTTTAGGACTTTGACCGACCTGCAAATTTTCCGCAACCCTATGATAGTTAGGGCTTCGGAGGTATGGATGATGGATGAGGCTGGGACCAACTTCGTCAAAAGAGATCAAAAGGCTTATCAAGAGACCAAATTCGCCCTGAGTCAACCAAGGGTTTCCTGTGGGCACATGTGCCCTCTTAATCTTTTACTGTTTGATTGAAATGTCATAAATTTTAGTTGTTCTACAAATTTCAGTTTAAGGTGAAGACATTTAATTCCAAGTATTAGATTTGCCTCCCACGGTTTGCAAAAGAGACAAAGTAAATGTCAGAGAGAGAGAAGAGTTTGAGTATGGCGAAAAAATGTCTTGACTTGAATGGTTGTGATATCTTAATTTCGACCCAATAATCAAAATCTGTTAAGGCATGGTGCGCATAATTCCTTACATAACCACTTCAACAAGATTGGCCATTCACAACATAGGACTGGTGTCCCTTATGAGACTTCAGTAGCAAGATGCATCTAGTGATCTTTTGTGGCACTTTGAAATGCCCCATAAAGCATTTAATTTAGGTCATTGTTAAATCATCTCGATGTATCTACTTATCACTTCTTTCAATAAATATTGACGACATTTTTTGTCATCACCTTGGCAATTTATTTGTGTTCACAGGTAAACTCGTTTATTTGAAAAACAATTAGAGACGATTTTTTGAATATCATGGTGGCATTTTATTTGTGCACATATTAAACTTGGTATTTATTAATTTTTCTTTCGCACTGTTTTAGCTCAAAACCTGCTTTTCCTCATTGAAGGGACTTTGCGGCATTTTGCTCACGATAGAAAGATGACCTCATCCGTCCAAAGGGGTCTTGTTCCGCTCTTCATGACGGTGGAAGATTGCTATAGAAGCTTCAAGTAATTAACAAAGGAGTTGCACTCAATTGTTTTTCTCTTTTCTACTGTCATACAAGAACAACTATATATTTAATGGAAAATGATGCAATGTCCATCTTGATGAGCCAAAATTCTAGTTCAACTGACTCAAAATCCATGCATCGTAGCTGCATTTGTCAAGTTATAAGAAATGGAACTTAACACCCTATTCTATTTTTTGGCCATCTAATGAAAAATTTTATCCACATCACACTACGTTGTCATGTTGCTGGTTATCTTTTGCATTGGTAAACCCTAGGAATGGATGATAGCCATGCCAACTTTTGGTGAATTGTCATGTATGCTGGTGATTTATCCCACATTTCTATTTTCAAATATAAGTTACGAAATTCCAAGGCAAGTTTTTAAGGCCACTTGTTAAATTTATTAGTAGATAATAACGTATTTAGTGATGTTCGATATGGGAGAATGATTATTTTGTTGATACCTTACGGAAAACTAAATCCGATCATTTGCCTGGCTGCCCACGGGCTTGCCCAAGTCAGCCTGGTCTCATCCATGAGGGCATGGAGACATTTTGGTTAGGCTTGGGCAAGGGCATTCAGCGGGAAAGCCTAGCCTAACCTGACTTGATCCGAAGATTTGTGCATACATAATTTGGTGGGTAGGCTTGAGCAAAAACTTAGGCCCGATTAAGGTCCTGGCTAGGCCTATTTAATGATCATCCCCACTAACAGCTAAAGGGGCAAACATTGGACAATAAAAGCGGTTCATAATCTATAATTGAATTTGATAGTGATATTATTTACTTAATAACATGTAACTGGGCCCACTTCAAATTTTAAAAGCAATTAATAATCTACTACTGAATTTGACAGTAATAATTTTCAAAAAAAGCTAACCAAGCTGATGATGTCACACATGAAAATGATCAATAATCTACTATTGGAATTCCTAGTAGATTAAATTGCTTTTAATCATTATCTCGTTGATAACTTACCATTTACCAATTGAGCCCCTTTTGAAACTTCGAAAGTAATTTATCCACTATTGAATTAAACATCGATAAATCATTATTTTGTTAGTATTTTACTAACAATGCAGTTAATAAATCACTATTGAATTTGACATTGATAAAATCAGTGTCCTTTACTTGTTAATGACGAACTGACTAGCTAAATAGTTTTCCTATCACATTTTCCTTACTAGTACAATTTGAAACTTATCGGCCACCGTTCATATTTAGAATCACGGAGCATTATCCTATTTTATATTTATTATTTTCTATATAGAAAACGGAAATTTTCTGATTTGTATGTGATCACTTTTGCACAATAGCTCGGTTAAAAATTTAAGCCAATGATTCTGACTTTCTCCTATAAATATCACACAAGTACAACATCCTTCATTTAAGTGCAACTTGGGAGGTAACAATCTTCAAGTTCCTCTATTCTGTCCAGAGACTAGAGTACAATCTCTTCTTTGCAGTTTTTAATGAAACAATATCTCAACTCTGCAACCTTTTCCAACTTACATCATTTGGATCTCACTAATATATGTGGTCTAGGTTTGCTCAAGAACTTGACGAGTTGCAACGGGTATTGAAATTGTCCTCCTTGAATTAGTTGCACCTGTTTGACGTCGACCTTCCGTAAGTCGAGGATCGGTCGACTTCAACCAACATGCTTCCTTCTCTGCAATGCTGGCAACTACTAGAACAAATTTCTCACTCTCTGCATTTCAATTTCATTTCTCTTAGTCTTGCATTCCTTGATTTCACAGGGATCACATATGACATGGGGCAGCTTAGCTTGTTGAATAATCCATTATTAAGCGAGGAGGTGAAAATTCAAAAAGCCTTTTAGTAGTGTTTGGCAAATTGCCTGTAGTAACATTGAGATCAAACGACTTTATAAGGAAATCTTTTGAGGATCCAGAGACAACTTCAATCGACGAATCTCGGGGGACGATAGAGTGGTCCATTACATCTAATCACTTTGCAAATCATTTAATCGACTCAGTCCAGAGTTTCCGAGATGGCTTCAAAGGAAAAGGAGTATGTCAATTCCATTAATGTCAAACAAAGACATCACAATTGAAATTCCAGATTAACTCCGTCAGTTCATCTAACCATCTGGTTCATCTCTCTGGAAATATGCTCAGAGGCTGAATTACTGAATGAAAGAGGAGGCCTTTACAAGCATTGCTGCTTCCTTGTAATAATCGCAGCTAAGTCATTTTAAAAATTCTCCTTGCCATTTGTAGCAATCACAACAAACAAATTCTTGCCAAATCTTTCTAGTTTGGCATTACTTGATCTCAGATCACCAACACTCATGAACATCTATTTATCAATCTTAAGAAGAATTGTTTCACTGGAGCATCCCATCGACAAATACATCAAGTAAACTATCTCCAGTTCTTAATCATTGCACAAAACAATATTTCCGCAAGGATTCTTCGCTGATTTGAACAACTTCTTGCCTAAATGGCCGAGGGACATCGATCATTGGTAAAGGGAGACATACTACTACACAGAGCGGTGTTTATATGCTAACAGATCCTACCAAATGTTCACGACGGTGCTTTGGCATATCTTTTCCGTTGATCTTTCGGTAGACGAATAAGATGGCAAATAGAAGAGAATTGACTATGCTCAATGGCCTTCAGAATTTGAGCTCTCTCGAAGTTATTGGAGCGAAAGAATCCCTTCAAACATTGGGGACTTGAAGAATTATGCGTAGCACTCTAAATGAGTTTCTAGGATCTGTACTACGGGCCCATCACTCCTCCCGGATCAATAGTTTTTGCCTATTCATCACGGGCAGCATATGTCCAGGTTGGCCTCGCCTTCGGATTTCTGCTTGATCAAAAATCTCCCGAAAGTCTTCAGAATCAGCATCTGCATCTAGAAGTCTTGACCCTCGATTACTCATTCATTTCTATAAATAGACCAAGAACGTGGCTGTCAACTCTTCCACCTAGCTAGTGCATGTTACAGAAGAAGTCAAGAAAGGAAAGATAAAATCAATACATTCTAAATCAATACAATAAGCTCTCAGAAATATGCAACCAGCTACCCACAGAGGATTCTATTGGTTAAGTGGATTTGAACAAATGAGTTTAAGACTTGGTGGTTTTGATCATGCAATTTACTTCTCCCTGTAAGGAAAAGCTCGGTACATAAGAATAGCAATTTCAAGCGGGGTTACTTCTTCATTCCGACTCCAATGTCCAGATGAGTTGCAAACTCGAAAAATCCTGATGCGTGTAATAATTGCCTCCAAGGGACATTCCCTAGTGTCATCATTGAACATTATCACTGTCTTAGATTCATTGATGTCTATGGGAATTCACTTGACAGCAAGTCCTTGAAAAAATTGAGCTGTTTCTGCATTGTGCGAGTACCACACTTGAGTTATATCAACTTTAGTCGGAAATCTCAGACACCACAAACGGTATGTCGTTTGTTGACTGCAAAGTAATCCGAAGGTCATTGATGTTTCCGGCAGCAATTCCAGTCTTATTTATTTTGATGAAGCCCACATTCCGAGTATATGTAATTGACGAGTCATTGTCACCATTTTGCATGAGATCATGAGTTTCCTAAAAGCTCAAAGAAAACCGTCAAAAACATAATTTGCAAGGGTGTAATTTTCTTACTATACTACATCAGATCATTTGGGATTGTTGATCTTAAGAAAAATTACTTCATGGGGACATTCCTTTGCAGCTATGCCACCTTGCTTATGTTTAGTATTTTGCCTAGCACATAACAAGCCCCCTATAAGCATTCCTCATTTTATTAATAACTTCTTGAAATGTGGACCAATTAACTTTTGATCCTTATTTAGAATTTTGGTGGGAGCTTTTTTGTTATGGTTAATATAAAAGGAGCAAGCGTAAATTCACTTGACTTCAAAATTTGAACCTCTTCAGATATAGACCTTTCAAGCAATGCGTTAGAAGGACATACATCGGAAGGCCCATCTAGGTTGACACAGCTTCAGAATTTGGACCTCTCTCAAAATAAGCTGGTCGGAAGAATTTCTTTAGTTATTGGCAACTTGAGACATTCATTGGATCTATCCATTAACAAGTTAGCGGGTGAAATCCCTCTTAGCATATCCAATTTAGACTTTCTAAGTTGTTTAACAGTTGTCTGGTCTTGTTCAATAGAGCAATCATCTAAGCACTCTTGATGATTAATCTATTTATCATTGCAACAATGGACTTCACACAAGTCCTCCTTTGAAAATTTGGCCCAAAGATGAGAATGGTGATATAGATAGACGAGATGGTCATAATTCGAGCGACAATGAGTCTAATGAAGGAGACTTCATAGTTGTTTGGTTTTACTCATGGCTGCGATTGGGGTTCATGGTGGCATTCTTGGGATCTTGTGTCATATTATATTTCAAGCAATCATGGAGGATCTCCTATTTTGGGGTGGTGGATAAGAGTATCAAAAAATTTGGCGACTGCAAGGATTTTTTTTTTTTTTTTGGTCATGAAAATACTTCATTGATCATCATCCGTAGGAAGAAGTACATTCATTCCGATAGTCTAAGCATAAGAGGGAAAACAACGGGTGGGGAGGCATCGACATCCAATTACGGGGGAGGTTACTGGCCCGATGGGTTTTGGCAACCCAGTCCGCAACCATGTTGGTGTTTCTTGGTTCGAAAATTAATTGGGCCTGTGGGAGTTGGCCCAACAGCTGGTGACAATCTTGGATCAGGCTTCAGGAGGCCCATGCTAGCTTAGTGCGGCCCATGATTTGCTCCACAACAGACAAGTTATCACAGGAGATCAGCACGTGTAGGTCATCGTTCAATTTGAGGCTTCCCCAGTTGGAGTTCAAGACTTTAGCTTCGAGCAACCAGAGAAGGACCGCACGAACTGCTAGGGTTTCGGCGGATTCAGCTGAAAGGGCACAGATCTTCATCGCAAGGCCATTGATGAGCACGCCATCGTTTCCTCGGCACACCTCGGCGACCGAGCCTTCGAGATCAGCAGCAGACTAGGAGCAATCGGTGTTGATCTTTACCCAGCCCTATTCAGGAGGCAGCCAATGCTCAGTAAGATGCGGTCGCTTTTCCATTCGTGTTGGTGAAGGTGAGCTCCACTTCTGGTGAAGCTGTTGATTGACGGCTGCTTCTTGTTTGATACAGGACGAATTTGGCTGACGCCCCTGGAAAACCAGCCCATTCTGCGCCTTCCATATGAGCCATAAGGCGGTAGAAAACAGAGCTTTATCTTGCAGGGGGCTCCCGAAAGCAGGTACTTCGCAACCCACTTATCCATTCTTGTAATGAGTGTTGGGTTGTATGATAAGCTGCCATTGAATTCTGACCAAAACTGGTTTACCCAATCACACAGGATAAATAAATGTTCGGTGGATTCTGGAGCTCGCGAACAGACCGGGCAAAGGTTATCAAGTAATATTCGTCTCTTGTAAAGATTGCATTTTGTAGGGAGACCTTCATTACATAAGCTCCACATGAAGAACTTAATTCGGGGATGGGTGTTGAGGTTCCATATTGTAGTCCAAAGTTTGTTGGGAACCTGGAACGAGGAGGAGGCTTGTGGCACAATATGAGCTATTTTGATGCTGCGTTGTTTATTATAGCCACTTTTCACTTGGTAGTCTCCTGATTTGTTAGCGGTCCACCGTAACTTGTCTGGCTGTGAATGTATACTTAGGGGAGTAGCCAGTATATGTTGTGCTATAAAAGTCTTGAATTTCTCCATTATTAGAGAGGAGTTCCATTCTCTCGAATCTAGTTGGAGGAGATCTGCAACCAGTTTGGGATCATCTTTGTTGTAGGGTCCTCCTATTTTACCAATAGGCAGCCAATTATCCTCTCTGACTTTGATGCTTTGACCATCCCCGACCTCCCATTTGACCTCAGGTTCAAGAACAGCACGCCCTGTGAGAAGACCTTGCCATCCCCATGACAGTCTAGTTCTTTTCTGAGCTGACCAGAAGTTCGTATTAGGGAAATAGAGTCCTTTGAACACTCAGCTCCATAAGGCTGCTGGATTTTGGCTTAGTCGCCACACTTGTTTCCCCAATATAGCGTGGTTAAAGTCCACTAGGTCTTTAAACCCCATTCCTCCTTTATCTTTCTTGGTTTTCAATAAGTCCCAATTCTTCCAATGGATGCCTTTATGTTGCTGGTTTTGCTGCCACCAGAATTTTGCTATTCTCTTTTTGATAGCTCGACATATGGATATAGGTATCTTAAAAATGGATATGGCATATGTAGGTAAAGCTTGGACGATCGTTTTTAAGAGAACCTCTTTCCTGGCTTTAGATATTAATTGCTCATTCCACCCCTCAAGTTTCCTGTTCACTCTCCCTAGCAGCCCTTGAAACATCTGTTTTTTAGATTGTCCCCAATCTGATGGTAGTCCCAAGTATTTCCCAGTTTTTTCAATAATAGGGACTCGTAATTTTGAGGCTATATTTCGTTGTAACCCCGGAGGACATCCTTTCCCATAGAAAATTCCCGACTTATTCAAGTTGATGGCCTGTCCTGAAGCATAACAGTAACAATTTAGGATATTTGCCAAATTTTGAGCCTCTCTGACCTTTCCTTCCAAGAAAAAGATAGCGTCGTTCGCAAATAATAAGTGAGATAGGATAGGACAGTTAAAGTTCAACTTAATGCCATTGATAGAACCATCTTGTATGGCTTTTGTCATTAAGGAGGAGAGAGCGTTCACCACTATAATAAATAGATAAGGAGAGAGAGGATCACCTTGGCATAGCCCTCGTGTAGGAGAGAAGTGTTGGCATGATTCCCCATTAATTTTAACATTGAAACTGACAATGGAAATACAGAACTTAACAAGTAGAACCAATTGCTCACTAAACCCCATTTGTCGCATGCAATCACAGA
Organism: Corymbia citriodora subsp. variegata; assembly: GCA_014858505.1. Taxonomy (NCBI): domain Eukaryota; kingdom Viridiplantae; phylum Streptophyta; class Magnoliopsida; order Myrtales; family Myrtaceae; genus Corymbia; species Corymbia citriodora. The sequence goes on from CM026411.1 coordinate 8,823,802, forward strand.
TGAAGCCCCATTCGACCTTGTCGTAGGCTTTTTTCATATCCAGCTTTAGGATTGCTCCAAATTTCCTTCTCCTTTTCCTGACTCTAAGCTGATGTAGTACCTCCTGAACTATGAAAATGTTATCTTGGATTTGACAGCCTCCAATAAAAGCACTCTGTTCTGGGGAAATAATCTGTGGGAGCCAAGCTTTTAATCGATTTGCCATTACCTTTGCAATAATTTTGTAGTTGAAATTACAAAGGCTTATAGGCCTATATTCAGTAATGCTCTCGAGGGTGGCACTTTGGGAATGAGAGTGATTAGTGTTCTGTTTAAACTAGGGTCAAAGCTGCCATAGGCAAAGAAAGTCTCCACCATTCGAAAGATGTCCTCCTGTACAATAGACCAGGTATATTGGTAGAATTGACCATTAAGCCCATCTAGTCCTAGGGCCTTTGTTGCACCCATTTGAAAAACAGTAGCTTGTACTTCCTCCCTAGTAACTGTTCTCATTAATTCTGCATTCATTTCATCAGTTACTACTATCGGGCATTGTTCTACAATAGGACGATAGTGTCTAGGGCCTTCAGAGGTATATAATGCTTTATAGAAATCAGTAATGTGTTGTTTAATGACCTTAGGATCTCTGCTCCACACATTGTCAGTAATTCTCAGCATAGCAATTCTGTTTCTTTGCCTTCTTTGAACAGTGGTAGCATGAAAAAACTTTGTATTTCTGTCTCCCCATTGCAACCAATTGATACGGGATCGCATCCCCCAATACATTTCCTCTTGTCTCCAGAGATCCTCCATTTGGTTTTTAATTTGCTTATAAGCATCCCCTTGATCTGCTCCTATTGTAGAATTAGTGAGATCTATAAGTCTGGACCGGCATTCTTCAAGTTGTTTGGCTGCATGTTTGAAGGTTTTTTTTGCTCCATTGGTTTAGGGCTTGTGTAACTTGCATTATTTTGCTGGCAATATTCTACTGCTCTCCCCTGTTATCATTCCATATATCGTTCACCACTGCTGTGAATTCTGGGTGAGATGGCCGGTAAGCTTCGAATTTGAAAACTCTATGTATTTTCACTCTAGGTGACTCAGTACATAATAGAAGTGGGCTATGATCAGAACCAACAGCAGGAAAAGCAAATACCTCGGCTTAAGGGTACAACACTCTCCAGTTCATGTTACAAAGAGCTCAATCTAGTTTCTTTTTAACTGATTCATGCCTGTCTCTGTTGTTTGTCCAGGTAAACTTGCAACCTTTACTTTCAACTTCCATGAGAGAGCAAGAGTCAATGAATTCACGGAAGGCCACCACTCGGTATCTCTCCACATACCTTCTCCAAGTCTTTTCCCAAGGGTATAAGACTTCATTGAAGTCATCGATACATAACCAAGGAGTATTATGAGAACGGATGGTATCCCACAATCTGATTCGCTATTGAAAGTTCGTTGATGCATTTAGGAGTGAAATATTCATTACTAAACCCTTGTCCAGATCTTTGCACGTCACTTCCAACATTTCTGTGCAACTGTAATTCACTGTCACCTGCACATCCTCATCCTAGAATAATGCTAGACCACCCGTTATTCCCACCGGATTAACCGCAAAGTAGTGTCGAAAATGAAGTCTCCTCCTTATGCGATCCACCATAGCTTCTTTATTTTTTGTTTCCATAATGAAAACTAGATTAGGCCTCTCTCGAGCCACTATGGCTCTTAAATGCTAGACTGTCAAGGGAGTGCCTAGACCTTGACAGTTCCAGCTTAGAAGCTTTATGTTTGCTGTGGTGGCTTATTAGGGCTAGCCACCAAAGCCCTTGAGTGTGCCCCGTCCCACACCTGAATTGGTGTGTCTGTTAGGTTATCTATGTCCACCAAACTAGCAAGAGACCCCTTTTTTCAATATGGTGCAAAACGTTTCAATTTCTTTGCAGCATGCTTTTTCTGACATGATCTCTCTGATTTATATTGTTCCGACCTTGTGACATAATCTATGGGGTAAAAATTCTGTTGCAGTGGTTCTTGAACTTGTTTGCCTTTTTGGGCGAGAGTATCTAAACCCCCTGACTGTCTTTCTGCAGGTTTATAAATTACTATGGCCTGACTAGTCTCATTATGTTTGTGAATTGGCAGATTCTTATCAGCCGGAGCTAACTGAGTTTCAGTCACCATTTCCTCCTCCTCTTGGGATAAATCGATCTCTCCATAGAATGTGTGCCAGCAGGGGCTTTGCTCCTTCATTTTAGCCTTTAGCCAGGACCGGTAACATCCTGGTTTGTCTTGAGGTAAGCCGGATTCTTCATAAGCTATTAGTGGACACGCAGTTGCATAGTGTCCAATACACCCACATGAATAGCAGAAATGAGGTAGATGTTCATATTTGAAATCAATCCACCATTTTCGACCTCCCAAGTGTATGATAGTGCCTATTTTTAGGGGCTTGAACAGATTCAAACTAACTTTAGCCTTCCCTATCTTCCTGGCACTGTTATTCCTAGCTTCAATCTTAACAGCCTCCAGCCTTCCTAATTTGCTAGCAATTGCCTTAATCGAATCCTCCACCATAGCAGCACGTGGTAGTCCTATTAAGTGTACCCAAAAGGAGCAGTAAGTAAAATCATAACAATGTTCCGGGATTTTTGGGTCCCCTTTCTGCAGGATTAACAAATTGCTGGCAAAGGACCAAGGACCAGTTTGAACTACTCGCCTCCTTTCCTTTGCCGAGGTGAAGATGAACACATAAAATCCAAGTTCAATGATTTCGCATTTAACATCCTCTATTTTCCAAGCTTTCCGCATTGTAGTAAGAAATGCCTGAAAATTGACATTAGGCTTAAAAAACAGCTTCCCATAGAGGAGGAATTCACCTACCTGTGTAACATTTGTAGGGGAGTAGTCGTCCAAAATAATGGGGTCGACTTCAGCCCATAAATCCCCCATCTGCCGACATAGAGCCATCACTCAGAGGTCATCTTCCTGGCTTGCTTCCATGGAGAGTGAATTGATGCTGTAAGTTAAAGTTGGGAGTGAAGGGAGCTCTGGCTTGTAAAGATAATGCTATGGATATAGGAGATCAGTGGGTTCGAGCTACCCTTTTCCTTCTAGGAGGAATGATCTTCGACTCCCTCAAGGGAGGAATAAAGGAAGCGAAGGAGGTGGACCAGATGGTTAATCTGGGAAGAACACCCGAAAAGCTGCCATGGTGGTGGAATCAAAAGGATGGGAGGTAGGTTTAGGGTTTCAGAAGGAAAGGAGGACTATCACCTTAGGGATAGAGAGAGACTCACCCAAGGTGAGGGAGAGGTCTGGCGACCGCAAGGATGATTACCATGTTTTGGTTCGAGAGAGCTTTCCTATTCCAACTATGCAATTAAAAGATTATTTTATTTGGACACGTTATTTTCTATATATGTAAAAAAAAGTGCAAAATGTTCAGATGGGTTTAAACTCCTTTAGGTTTGAAATCAATTTAGTGAGATAAAATTAACAACTCAATTGATCATCGATTCTCAAGTTCAATAGGAAATCTTCTGTTCCTACTTTCGCCTTCATAGACCAACCGCTCGCATTTTCCGCATCTTCCCAAAAGAAGATTGTTAGAGCATGCAGGAATGTAGAAGTAAAGATGGTGGCTTTGGAAAATGGAAATCAATTGTATAATTTAATTTGTTCATTGCATAATGAATAAAAGTGGTAGCACCGTTTTGAGGTACTCCTTTCAAGGCAGAAAATCTTGAAGTCCTCTTGAAATTCAATTGCAAGTGCCATAAGTCGAGCAAAAGCAGTGAGAAAGCCATGCTTTAATTTGGAATTAATTACATGTGCTTATATTGTGGATACATTTTTTTGTAAGAAGACTCTAGTTGTTTATTTATGTTGATTCATACAATTTTTGCAAGTGTTTTATATGGTATGAGTGCAATTTCCATATAAGATGGTTGCTACGAGGGTGCTCTAATTTTTCTGTATGTATGTAGAAATCTTGTGTTTTATTTTTCCACAACCAATCACACCATCCTATCATAGCTTGAAGAAGAGTGAGAAGTGAAGGTCACAAACATGGCTTCCCACAGAGTTTGTTTATTCATAAGCATTCTTTGCCCAAGTTCTCTTGGCTTTATTAAAAAAAAAAGTTTTGCAAATGGTCATTTTTTGCTAAATAAATGGAGCTTACCTGTAAAGCAAGGAGAACTCAGGCAAAGAATGCTTATGAACAAATAGACTCTTTGGGAAGCCATGTTGGTGACCTCTCGTCTCACTCTTCTTCAAGCTATAATAGGATGGTGTGATTGGTTGTGAAAAAAAAAAAGCACAAGCTTTCTACAAACGTAAGGACAAATTAGGGCACCCTCATAACAACCATTTTATATGGAAATTGAGATCATACCATGTAAAACATTTGCAGAACTTGTATGAATCAACATTAATAAATAACTAGTCTTCTTATGGAAAAATGTATCCACAATTTTAGACATGTAATTAATTCCAAATAAAAGCATGGCTTTCTCATGGATCTTGCTTGACTTATGGCACTTATAATTGAATTTCAAGAGTACTTCAAGATTTGCTACCTTGAAAGGAGTACACCAAAACAGTGCCACAACTTTTATTTATTATGCAGTGAACAAATTAAATTATAGAATTGCTTTCCATTTCCAAAGCCAGCATCTTTTCTTCTTCTTTTTTGAAAAAAATTGTATTCATGACTCAAAAGAATACATAAGAAGTACATAGATTTTCATGATAAAGCAAATCGAAACACAGCAAAGGCCAAAATACTACAAAAACAAAGCCAAATTCAGAGAATAAGGAGGATCAACAACGCACCAAGAAGTTTAAGTACACACTCATTCCAAAAGAACATGTTTGTCAAGTAAAATAATTGGTAGCCAATCACTGCATCTTATATCATCGTTAATGATAAACACATGCTGAAAATTCCTTCTCTAATAACTATGGCGTTGTCAATTGGTGGTGTGCACTTAGGTTCAACTTCCTCTACACCATTGCTGTGTAGAAACAACCAAAATAGGTTGAATAAACACAGACCTAACCTTTTGAAAAGCAAATCTTCAAAGTTTAGCAAGATGTTCGAGCTTCTGCGATCATCATTTAGCCTAGAGACAAAGAACCTGTAGATGGACATAGTAAGGGGCTATCAATCCCCGAAAACATTATAAAACTCCCAAATCTAAATCAGGAGTGTTGCGACCTTACTCTCGGGAATGGGTTGGACCACCTAGGGTTTGGCTAATGAATTATTAAGCTTAAACTTAGCTCAGGTTCTCCCAAACCCATACCAATTCGCGACTTAGAATTCAAGTTCCTAACATGCCAATAATTTTTAATTATGAGTCGCCACTAATCTATTTTTGGTGGGTTGATTAGAAACCTAAGTAAAGTAACGGGAGAATTACTTTACTCCTACGAATCAGAGATTATGGGATTAAGAACTTGATTATGTTAGATTTTTCAAATGCCCTTTCGGTACATTTTTTCTTTTATTTAAAAAAAATGATTTGCAGGCAATTTGAATTAATTTTAACTTACTCTCTAACATGTAAGGTGATCAAGCACATGCACAACTATTATTTAACACTCAATGATCAAAGTATTAAATAAATTGCGAGGAAAGGGAGGAAATTACTTATCTCGAAGCTACAAAAGCATCTGCAACATTAGTTAAAAAATCACATCAACCTAAAAGTGATTTCTAATTAACACGTGATCACTCGAATTTTTGGATTTTCTCTTATTTAATAAAGCCTAAAATGTCTAAAACGACATGTGATATGCAAATTATATAACCTAATGAGATGACGAGAACAATGTTAGAAGCAACTATCCTAATGTGGCACACATTTAAATGATTCTAAATGTGCAATGACTAGATGACACACAAGTGATGACCTAATTCTACGTGACACACGCATGATTTTTTTTTTTTTATGTTTTTTTTTCTTATTAAAATTCGAAATAAAAAAATCCTATATTTAAACATGCAATTTTAATTAAGGAAATGAAATGAAATTTAATCTAAAGCAATATTTTTGGACTTTTATTTTAAAAAAATTCGGAATAAGAAATTGCTCTAAATATGCAATATTATCTAAAAAAGAATCTACTCTAGTTTATTGTCTAATCTTTTTGGATTTTCTTTTTTAAAAAGAAAATAATTCGAATAAGGCAAATATAGAAATAAATCACATTCACATCGAGCACGACACCAAATCACGTAAGATAACATCTATGTCTATTTAATATGGGAATAAATTGATGAATCGTATCTCGGGTATGAGATTGAATTGACCAATTTTTCAAAAAATTGCGACTCATATCTCAGGCATGAGATCGGATCGATGATTTTTCTGTGCGATTGCAAGTTATATTTCGAGCATGAAATCGAACTGACAATCATACGTACATTGTGAAATTAGGAAAATTTCCTAATTTAAAAGGCTACTTAATATTGTGAACAGGATAATATATCATGAATTTCAATCTCGTGCATCAACGATATTTCAAATAAGGAAACGAGATATACAATTAGACAAGATTTTTTACCTAATCCGAATATTTGCTTCCAAATTTGGCAACTCGTGAATGATGGATCATGCAGTTCCCGATGGAATAGATGAACAACGATTGTGGCAGCCTCGCCAAAAGAGATCACAGTGAATTAATATTTGGTCTTTTAGTCGGACCAAATAGTCTCCACCGAGAATTCTGAAGTCACGATTTTTTTTTTTGTCTTCAATCTCACTTATGCTTCTTTCTCTCCATATTTCACCATGCACTAAGGGACAAATTCCACCACTTTGACCAAAAACCAAAACAACCCAAAATCTTTGAGTATGTGCTCATACGACAAGTTGATGGCTGAAGACTTCTAGCTGCGATATTTTGAAGTTGGTGTCACTCGCTGGATTCAGCTAAATGAATAGCCGAGTGCACTAGAAATTCACCGAGGAACTAGGAATTTCCCTAACAGGACTGCAGTTTGCTCGACAAAAACCTGGAACAAGGAAAAAAAACTCAAGCGTGGTGGGTTAGCTTTCTTGTCATTAGTGTTGCAATGGCGATGGAGGATGAACTTGATGTGCAGGCGTGAAGCCGTAAGGAAAGTGTGGCGCCATTTGGCACGCCCCAGGGAAGAAGACAACCCTTTCTCTCTATATAGGGAGCCTACACTTTGCTCTCTCTATTTCTCACGCTTTCTCTCTGCCTTTTCTCTATTTTTTTGTGTGCCCCAATGTTAATTGTGTGGCCTTCTTTTATAGGTGAGAGGACTATGTTATTTAAGGAAAGATGATAAATTTGCATATTGCCTATTTAGCTCTTGTATCCAACGTGCAATATTTTTTCAATATTTCATCCGACACCTTGCTTGAATATTGGAAGAATAATGCAAATCTTCTCGAGAATATTCTTATCTTCTAACTCGTCACTCCTTAACGGGCCTAGCCAAATTCTTTTTCATTGTGGGCTTAGTTCAACTCGTTAAATTAAAGCTTAGAACCGTTAATTGGAGCCTATTCGTCACCGGTTCAATGCAAATGCAATAAATGCTCCTAAAACTATATGCTATGCAATTTAATTCTAATATTTTTGTTTAGGGGTTAAAATTAATCCCTAAATTTTTGTGCATTAAATTACGAATGATCAATCAAAATTTAGGTGTCAACAAGGAGAGAAAAATTCCTAGGTCTAGAATTAGATTCGAAGAGTTCAAACTCTCAAACCTAGAACTAGATCGGGAGAGCACAACTCCTAGATCTAGATCGGGAGAGAAAAAAGAGGAAAAATACAAAAAATACTCAAAGAAAATCAAAACAGATGGAGGGGAGCCCTCCCATACTTGAAGGTTGAAGAAGACAATGAAAAGAGAAGAGAGAGGAAAAGACTTTTTAGCTTCTTGTAGAGTTTTAGAAAGATCACATTATTGATCATCAAAGCCAACATCTTTGCTTCTTCATTTCTGCGTACTCTAACAATAGGCTTCTTTTGGGAAGATGCGGAAAATGTGAGTGATTGGTCTATGAAGGCAGAAATAAGGCCAGAAGATTTGCTATCAAGCTTCAGAATCGATGAACAATTGAGATTGTTGATTTTATCTCACTGAATTGATTCTCAAATCTAAAGGAGTTTAAACCCATATGAACATTTTGCACCCCTTTTTTTTACATATATAGGAAATGATGTGTCCAAATAAAATAATCTTTTAATTGCATAGTTGGAATTGGAAAGTTCTCTTGGACCAAAATATGGTAATCATCCTTCGCCAAATTTTTCGATACTCCTATCCATTGCCCAAAAATAGGAGATCCTCCACTCCGACCCAAAAAAAAAAAAGAGAAAAAGGGGAGATTCTCCATGATTGCTTGAAATATAATATGACACAAAATCCCAAGAATGCCACCATGAACCCCGATCACAATCCTAAGTAAAACCGAACAACTATGAAGTCTCCTTCATTAGACTCACTATTGCTCAAATTGTGACCATAGCTATATCATCATTCTCATCTCTAGGCCAAACTTTTAAAAGAGGACTTGCGCAAAGTCCACTATTGTAGCGATAAATAGATTAATCATCAAGAGTGCTTAGATGATTACTGTCACGACCCGATCCTCGAGTCCGCGACAACCCCTGTTCTCTTGCGGTCATTTGATTTGCGACTCTCCAGGATCCATCGCCGACCGTTATTTTTATCTTTTAATTAAACGCATGCGGAAGCGAATCACAATCCCCAGTCAATTACAAAAGCAGGGATAGCAGGAAAACCCAATAATAACACATTCCAAAGTACTGCTTTATTTATTTACTGATTAACCCTGGGAAGTTTACAAGTACAAGCCCTTACCATGGGCATCTTCCTATTGAGCCAATGAAACCAACAAGCTGAGGTCAATCTACTCCCTTCGAAAACGGCCACGAGCCGTTACGCACGTCGATCCTCCATCCTACGGACCTGACAGTGGTTATTCAATAACCAGTGAGATAAATCTCAGCAAGTCAAAATCCTAAGCCTCGGTTAGGAGACCTACTCGCCTCGAGTGCGCCCTGACGTGCAATGTCTCTATCGCCCGCAATTCAACAACAGAGTAACACCCAATCGACCATTAACAGACGCACGATTAGACCAAGGCTCATATGCAATTATTAACAGTTAACAATCGCAATCACAGGCAACCTTACCTCGCTTTTGCCACACGCAACCTGCATGATACAGTTTATCATATGCTCACCTCGATGCAGCAATTATAATAAACAATCAGAACACCTTTCAAATCGTCTCATGTACCATGCACTTTCTCGTTTTCCATTTATTAACACCTTTGGGGGAATTTCCTTCCAACACACAAGTTGGTAGTCAACCGCATAACCGGGCATCGTCCCACTGCATTGGGCACGGCAACGTCTGGCGCCCAGACGGCATTCACAAAGAGCATAGGTCCGGCCTCTAACGCGACCCGCATCCGGACCCCGCCCGGGCATTCCGATAATACGGACTTCGTCCACCACAGATCCCCCACTGGGTGACGGGCTCTTACGTGACCACGCAAGCACACCAATTAATCATGCTCATTTCATTATCTTGTAATGCAGCCAATGCAGACATGATTCGTGCTTGTACACATTAATTCATCGCAAACTCTACATGTAATGCGATAATATTTCACACGTGGTCACACGAATACAAATGCCTTTCACACGTAGTCACACGAATATGCTGAATATACTCAACCCTAATTCATAATCGCAATCCGTGAATTTACTCCACCGAGTATATATTAAACAATATCATCAAAGGCAGCATATATACATGTATTCAACATATAATTCACGTGAGGAAAGTACAACTAGTAATCCACCGATATATAATCCACGTGAGGAAAGTACAAACAATAATCCATCGAAATTAATCGATACTAGCATAATTAATAAATAATGTACTTTCCAAAATTAATACTTTACTCCAAAAATATCCCATTAATAATTATTCAACACCCAAGAATAATATTATCCAACAATCAATATTCAACATCCAAGAATAATTAATCATCCACCACTAATTAATTAATTATTCTCCAAAAACAATTAATTAATTATTACCCAAAAATAATAACCACCAATTCCGAAATTAATAACAAATTAATTAATTCCGAAAATAATAAATAATAATTCCGAATTTAATAAATAATTATTATTTTATTCCAAAAATAATAATAATATTTATTAATACTAATCATGGTTACCGGTCTAACTCAACTATGGTTAATTAACCCGACTACGATTAATTTAATCTAACCGCGATTAACCAACTATAGTTACTCTAACCGCAATTAATTTATTCTAACCACGATTAACACTAAACATGCTTAATCAAATAATAATAAAACACTAATCATCCATCATTCAAAAGCACTAATCAAACTTAATATTAAACTAATCACCCTAAGGGAGTTTAGCACCCTAAACAAGGTTTAGAAAATCGACTCACGGTTTTAGCTAATCCGACGACACGAGCGCGACAGCAGCGGCGAGGACAACGAGCGGCTCGCTCGGGGACAACGATGGGCGACAACCGGCGGCCGTTTTCCAACAAAACAGCTTCCGATGAAGCTGTTTTGTGCTGAACAGCGGCCAAACAGCAGCTGGTGATGCTGGACAGCGGCTGGCTGTGTCCCGAACAGCGGCCAGCAGCAACCAGCAGCAATGGCAGCAACTTCCAGCGGCAGAAACAGCAAGAAACAGCAGCAGACAGCAGCAAACAGCAAGCAGAAACAGCAGAAACAGCAGGAACAGCAGCAGAAAACAGAGGAAAATGGAAGGGAAAGGAGAAAGGAAAGGGGGTGGCAGTCCGGTGATGGGTTGGCGGCTTCTCGACGACGGCAAGACATCAAGAACGGCGGTTGATGGTGGCTGGTGGCAGCAGCAACAAAACGTAGCAGCAGCAGCAAGCCATCGTCAGCCGAAGGAGGAGAAGAAGAAGAAGAAAGGAAGAAGAAGAAGTTGCTGGGAAGGGGGAGGGTGTCGAACGTGCTGCCCAAGAGAGAGAGAGAGAGAGAGAGAGAGATACGTGGGGTTGTCAGCAAGTGGATGGGGGAGAGAGAAAAAGAAAGTTGACAAGTCAAAGATGGGAAAGAGATGGGTAAGTGGCTGTCGACCAAGGGAAGAAACGTGAGGG
>CM026411.1:8835080-8858625 GCA_014858505.1 Corymbia citriodora subsp. variegata
GGGGGGGGGGGGGGGGCGAGATTTGCCACAAAGATAAGTCTTGCAAGATTTGGAGTCCATCTGGTGAGTATAAGTCCTTCACCTTTGTTTGCCTGAGAAGGTCTGACTGGTAAATGTAATTGTCCAAGAAAATCAAGTTGAGGGGACCAGACTCTAGCTAAGGATTAAACCACAGCGATGTATGATCGCCATCTCCTATCTTCCATCTAAAGTCGGGTTGGAATTCATTTCTTTGCGTGAAAATCTTCCCCCAAGCCCAAGAGTAGTGAGTTGGAGTAGAAGAAATCCAAAAATTTTGTCTTTTGAGGCATGTGGCGTGAATCTATTTACACCATAATGATTAATTATCAATGAATAGCAACCAGATGTGTTTAGCCATGGCTGCTTTATTGCTATTCCTAATTCTCCTCAAGCCAAGTCCTCCTTCAGGAGTGGGGAGACAAATATCAGCCCAAGACATTTTTTCACTTTCCGGTCCCATGGTAGGTCCCTTCCAGAGGAACTGTTTACAAATTTGCTCTATCTTATCGACAACCAAAGCTGGAAGCCAGAAGATGGATGCTCAATAAGCTTGAATGGCATGTAGAACCGACTTAATAAGTTGTAATCGGCTTACAAACGAGAGGAATCTATGTGTCTAGGATTGGACTCTAGTAGTAAGATGGCATACCAAGGCATTACAGTCCACTTTGTTCAACCAGGAGGTGATGATAGGCACATCCAAATAGCGAACTGGAAATGAGCCTAGTGTGAAGCCAAGTGCTTGTATGATTTGGTCCCTAACTGAGTTGGAGTCACCAGAGATGAATACTTCACTCTTGTTGGAATTCGGAATTAAGCCACTCCAAGAGGAAAACAAAGTAAGCCTGTCCTTGATACAAGATATGGAAGCGAGGCTCGCTTGACTAAAAATAAGAACATCATCTGCAAAAATTAGATGGGATAGCCGCATGGCCTTGCATCGCCAATAGTATCGATAATTCGGATTCCGAGTGTGAGCATCAATGATACCAGTAAGGACCTCCATAGCCAAAGTGAATAGATATGGAGACATAGGATCTCCTTGTCGAATACCTCGTACACTAGAGAATAAGCCATGTAGTTCACCATTGATAGAAATGGAAAACTTAGGGGTGCGTATACATACCATGATCAATCTTATAAGATGGTTAGGGAACCCAAAGGCTAGAAAGAGTGTTCTCTAAGAAATCCCAATCCAAAGTGTCATAGGCTTTCTTGAAGTCTACATTGATGGCACATTTTGGAATGTGAGGCTTGTTATGAAACCCACTGAAGAGTTCTTGGGCAAAGGGAATATTATCACTAATACGCCTTCCCTTCACAAATGCTATTTGAACCAGGCTAATAAGTTCAGGAAGAACAGTTGAAATTCTAGAAGAGAGAATCTTAGTTATGCATTTATAGATTGTATTGCAGCATGTAATTGGTAGATAGTTTGAGACCGAGATGCATTGGGGGCTTTAGGCATCAAGGCAATGATAGTGTTATTGACTTCTTTAAGCAGACAGCCAGATTCAAGGAAATCCATAATAGCTTTAGTGACTGAAGTACCCACCTTATCCCAATTCTTTTTGAAAAAGTCCGCATTATAACCATCCAGACTAGGTGCTTTATTCCTCGCAATGGAGAACATAGCATCACGAACATCTGAAGGAGAGAACGGGAGAGATAGAAAATTGACCTGGTCATGCCTAAGAGGGGAGTGGATGACGTCAATGAGCTCCTGAATAGCTGGTCTCGCAGACACAGCAGTTGAGGTGAGTAGATCTTGGAAATATGAGACAAAAACTCGCTGAACATCCACCTGTTTAGAAACCAATTGACCGGTGCTGTCCATGACTGAAATGATCCGATCGCGGAGGTGTCGGTGATTGACCGAATGGTGAAAAAACTTGGTATTATGATCCCCTTCCTTTAGCTAGCGGATTATAGACTTTTGTCTAAAGAAAGACTCTTCAAGGGAACGGAGTTCATAATACTCTTTGATTTGGGAATGCTCACCTTCCACCAGAAGACTATTTTGTGGATCTTGATGGAGTGCTTCTTAGGTAGCTAAAAGATCCATTTTTGCTGCAGCCACTCTCATAGAAATGTCCGAGTAAGCATCTCTGTTCAAACATTTAAGGTGGCCCTTTAGAAGCTTAAGACGAGCGTAGAGTTTGAACATAAGAGAGCCTGCAACTTGAGTATCTTAAGCCTGCATCACAAGAATGGAGAAGTCTGGGTGACTCATCCATAGGTTAAAAAATTTGAAAGGGACTTGGCGAGAAGCAAGCGGAAAATTTTTCACAACCATCGGTGAATGATCCGAAATACTTGAGGCCAAGGAAAAAGCTTTTGAAAAGGAATAAGCCATACACTAGCGGTCATTAATCAGAACACGATAAATTTTCCTTTGCTTTCTCAGAGCACCCGAGGATGTTGACCAAGTAAAGTGAAATCTTAGATAGCGTAGATCGTTCAATTCTATCCATATGTTAGGGCTCCCTATTCGATCTGAAGGGTCCCGGATGGCATTAAAGTCACTAGTAACTATCCAGGGGCTATCATTGAGGCCATAGCTCAATCTAATAAGATCAAGCCAAAGGGGTCTTCGAGAAACAAACGTTTGCTCCCCATAAGCCATAGAGAAAGTAATAGCAGAACCCGAACTCAAAATTTTTATATCTCCATGGATAAGCTGGCTAGAACTAAAAAGAAGATTGAAATCCACTAGAAGCGGGTTCCATCCAACCTTAATGCGCCCTCGAGGGGAGAACTCATAGTTTGCCAACCACAACCATCAAGGAAATAAGCCAGCAGAACTATTACCAAAATTGTCAGCTGGGACTTTAGTTTCCAGTAAACCAATGTAGCAAATATTATTGAGACGCACCGGCTGTCTAACTTCAGCTTGCTTAATGGGGTTCATGAGACCCCTTATATTCCAACATCCAAAAAACATGAGATAGGGTCAAAAGAAGGCTTTTGGGACGCCGTTTACTAGTAGATGGCTTAACCTTTGTAGAGGGAGAACCCGAAAGTGGCTCCTACTTGTTGGCCAGCTTCAGCCTCTGCACATCAAGAGAAGAACTGGTACACACCAACAACTTCTTATCAGCAGGGACAGAAATAGGTGGAGCAGCCTCCTGCACAAGGATATTAGAACACCTCAACAGCTCCTGATCAATCTTAGAATTTTGCACTAGCAACAATTGGCCAGAATTTACAGTCAAATCAACCTCCAGCAGCAACTGTTCGGGGCTCGCCGACCGCAGTAGGGCTTGAACAAGGCTGAGTGCAGGACTGGGCTCCTCTTCAAGGTCATCAACTGAAGCGAAGAAGAAGGGGGAGGCTGGTTCTACCAAGGGAATCACCGCCTTCAAAGTACTTTCTTGTAGAATTTTTGCCACACAAGAAATTGATGGTCCGATTAGGGTAGGCCGCGCTAAAGCAAGCTCCGAGCTCTCCTTGCTAGTTCTACTTCTGACTTGCTGCCACTCCTCCATGGGGGCTGGTTTTGGCACTAGCTCGGGCCGAGAGGAGCTCGTATGGGTGGGTTAGCCATGCATCACAACAGGAGGCTCAGGTGCCTGTACACCAGAATGGTTCTCTTGTATAGACCTAGTAGTACAGGGGTTGATAGCAGCACACTTATGGCCAAACACTCCACAAGATTGACATGAAATAGGCTTCCATTCATACTCAACTTGCACAACACGAACAACCCCATTAAGGAAGACATTAATAGTATCACAGCAAGCTTTGGAGGCCTCTAACTCAACATAGACTCTAGCAAAGGAGATCATTTTTAGTTGTTCCGTGCGCTAGTCTACATATAAGGGTTTACCCAAAGTGCTAGCGACTTTACTAAGTCCCCGAGCGGACCACAACCTATAAGGAAGATTCTTCAATCTAATCCAAATGGGAACCGACGTGTGTTCACCTTTTTTCAGCTCTAGCATAGGGTGCCATTGCTAAAGAATGAGAGGCACCCTTGCCACCGTCAAAGGGCCACCTTCAATGACCTTTCTTCTAAATTCCGTGTCCGGGATATGGAAGAAATAGAACCCTTAGTCGTTAGCTTTCACCTCCATTAGTTGATGACCCCATAAGTGTTTAAGGGCTATCTCAACTAGCTTAAAAGGGAGTTTTTTCCCGACAAAATAACCAACTAAACATTCTTTCCATATAGGATTAGCAGCATCTAAGTCCTCCTTCGAGCAATTCACAACACTATCAACATTTGAATTAGGAGGATAGAATGTAAGGGAGTACCCTTGAACAGTGGCTCTAGCCACGTTTTCCCAAGATCGAGTTGCCGTGGGTGGCTTCATAGGTTGGTTCTGTAGCAGAGGTGGCCGAATTCCAGTTGCAGCAGATTGTTCTCGAGTTTGCCTAAAGAAGGCAGCACTAACAGAGGACGGACCTGCACTATCAACATTCTGCCCCCATCAACAAAACTAAGCATAGAGGCTTTATCATTCCTAATACGATCAGACTCAACATACTGCCCCCCACCAACAGATCCAATCGTAGCAACTTTACCATTCCGATACCATTCCGAGTTTGTTCTTAGGAGAGGTAGCGACCTGCCGGATCCCTGCTCCAGCTCCGGTTGCACCCTCCTCCCAGTTCGGACTGTGATTTAGGGACAAGCGGAGCCTTCTCCATGGTTGGAACAGGGGAAACAAAGCTTATGGCTCAGTTTGGACAAAGTAAACCTTAGTGTCGCATAGCTGATTCGTAGGGGAGAAGGCCTTACCAAGACAGGGATCGATGGGCGTTCTGGTGGACTGCAATGGTGCAGCTCTTCTACCAAAGTGTTGTTTCCACCGGCGTTGGAGATGGCCGCTCGAAATCAAAATAAGAATTGAGTTACAGTAGCTCAAGTCCTCAAACCAGCGAGAGAGAGAGACAAACAGGCTTCATCAAGTCAGGGAATGGTGGACTACAATGGCACGGCTTCTCTTCCAAAGTGTGGCTTCCACCGGCGTCGGAAATGGCCACCCGAAGCCAAGATCAGACCAAAGCTACAGTAACTCAAGTCCTCAGCGCAGAGAGAGAGAAAGATGAATAGTGTATCATCGAGTTGGTCGTTGCATTACCATGTATGCATTCATAATTGTTAAGCCAAGCATCCGAAAATTTCATATTACACCTATAATATAAACAGTAACTTGTATATTCACATGTTCTAATTAAACAATTATGGCTTAATATGTGACATATTTACTCCAAACTTTTTTATGATACCAAAAGTCCCAAAATTAAGTCTACATGATACATTTACCCTAAAATTTGGTATCACAAAAAAAGAAAGTTTAAAGTTTTTGATGTCAAAAAATAATTTATGTAAATGTGTTACTAAAGTATAACTTTGGAAGGAAATTCAACTCTCGGAACACTGTTCACTTTCTCCCAAAAGCTTTGCCCTCGCGGTCCTAGTCAAGTGTGTCATAAGCTTTATGGAAATCAACTTTGATGGCACATTTCGGGAGATAAGGGTCCATGTGGAAACCGCTGAATAATTCTTGAGCAAGAAGAATGTTGTCCCCAATACGTCTACCTTGCACAAAAGCCGTTTGGACATGACTAATAATGGTGGGGAGGACCGCTGCAAGTTTGTTAAATAGAATCTTGGTTGTGCATTTATATATTGTATTACAATAGGGTATAGGTCGATAGTTAGAGACCGAGATGGTATTTGGGACCTTGGGGACCAAAGCTATGATAGTATTGTTTATCTCCCTTAATAAGCGTCCTAAATTGAAAAAATCCAGAATAGCATCTACCACCAAGGGGCTAACCTTTTCCCAATTCCGTTTAAAAAAATCAGAATTGAAACTGTCAGGACTCGATACCCTCCCCTCAGCTAGGGAGAACATTATAGCTTGGATTTCCGAGGGAAGGACCGGTTGGGACAGAGAACATACCTAGTCTTCATTGAGGGAGAGACGGATGACTTCTTTGATATCCTTACTGGAAGGCTGAGTAGTTGTGCTTGCCGGAGCCAAGATCTTTTGGAAGTATCTAACAAAAGTTGCCCGAACATCCCCAGGGTCTATCACTAATTGGCCCGGAGTGTCCATGATAGAGATTATCTTGTTACGCATATGACGGGAATTAACTGAATGATGGAAGAATTTGGTGTTCTGATCACCTTCCTTGAGCTAATGGATCCAAGATTTTTTTTTTTTGAAAAAGATTACTCACTCGACTGAAGTTCATAGTAAGATCAGACTTGGGAACTTTCAGCCTCCGCCAGAGAACTATTGTTGGGGTCACAGTGGAGAGCTTCTTGAGTTTGAATGAGGATGCTCTTGGTAGTTGAAGCCCTCATGGATAAATCCTAGAAGGCGTCTCTATTAAGTTGCTTTAGTTGGCCCTTTAGTAATTTAAGCCAACTAAGTAATCTGAACATGGGAGTACCTGAAGTGTGGGACTCCCACACCTGGGAAAGTATAGCAAGAAATTCTAGATAATTCATCCAAAAGTTGAAGAACTTAAAAGGCTTCCTTTGGAGTGGAGAGGCCAGAATTCTTACCAGCATCGGTGTGTGATTTGAAATTCTAGGGGCTAAAAAGGAGGCCTCTGAGAATGAAAACTCCATACACCATTTGTTGTTAACAAAGATACGATCGATTTTCCTTTGCTTCCTACGGGCACCAAAGGAGAAGAACCAGGTAAAACAGAAACCCACATACCATAGATCATCTAGCTTGGCTTGGGAAAGGCATTCCTTAAATTTATCAAAAGATGGAATCCAAGTGTTTGGACATCCTAGCCGATCTGAAGGATTGCAGATAGCATTGAAGTCTCCTGCCACTATCCATGGGCAATCCATGAGAGAGGAACTTAGCTGGATGATGTCATTCTAGAGAGGTCTTCTGGACACGAAAGTGTGTTCGCCATAAACAACTGAAAGGTTGAGGGATGTCCCTAAATTCAAAACTTAATAGCTCCATGGATTATTTGAGCAGTAACGAGCTGAACAACAAAATCTACCAAATTTGGGTTCCACCCTACTCATATGCATTCCCGAGTAGAGTGATCATAATTTGACAGCCACGCCCATCCAGAAATTAACCCATAAGAAATGGTCCCAAATTGTGTAGTAGAGACTTTGGTTTCCAAAATGCCGACATAACAAAACAAGTCGAATGATGAAACTTAACTGTAGATGTTTCCAAAACAAGTCAAATGATGCCCCCATCATTGTGGCTAAAATTCGTAAGCCTGTTAGAGGCCGAGTATCATTTTACAAAAATTTTAAACCTTCCCAGATAAATGTAATTTTAGTTACTATATGGAAACTCCCTCACTCCATTTTTTTGCGTTCTTAGTTATTTTTGTAATAATGGGGAATGCTCCTAAGCTCTTGTACATCATCTTATAAATGAGACTTACATTTCAAACCAAAAAAAAAAGAATTCCCAAAATTGTTTCCTATTTTGTGTCCAAATCTTCTATATATAAGCAATGCGTCTTGTTCTTGAATTGTGTTTAAGAGGTGGCCTTTCATGAGTTACACTTTGAAGCAATCCAAGAGGAGCTTTTGGCCACGATAATCAATTGCTTGATGTGCTCGTGAATTATTTATTGAGCATTTGGAGTCTTGAAAATCTTGTTTTAAGATGCTATATAATTCATTTGTGAGATTGAGTGATTGTTTAACGAGAAATTGCTAGGATTAGATATTGAGTGAATTATTCCGTGTACTTAGGAATTGGGAAGCATTGAAAATATTTGGGTAACTCGAGTATAAGTTGTAATTTCTATTATATTGATATTTATAGTGTAATTATTTGGTGCTTTCCATAGACATAGGTCAGATCGACCAAATTGTGTAAATTTGATATCTAATTTATTTTCTTTTTATTTATTTATTGTCCAATCACTTTTTTCATTTCGCAACAATTGATTTGAAAGACAAGCTTGGCTTAGTTGAAGCAAAGTAATGGTGACAAAAGAAGAAAAAGTAAAAATCAACAAATTTGATAGATATCATTTTGGTTTATGGATTAGTAGATTAATAATTATTTGTGTTAGAGGAATTTACGTTTACCCTAATCTAAATAAAAGTCAGATTCGATGAAGCAAGCTTATTGGAATTTGCTAGATACTTAGGCATTCAATATCTCTTACAAGCCTAGGTATTGGCTCTTGTGACCAAGCCATTGATGCCCACATCTAGATCCATCAAGGCTAAGCCTAGTTCTTTGGCACTCGTATTTGGATTCCTAGTGACAACGCTTGAGAAACTTGGGCTCTTGTAATCACGACCTCAGCAGCCGGGCTCAAGTCTCCCAAGACTAGGGCCTAACCCCCAAATCTCGAGTCAAGGTCCTTAGCATTAGAGTCTAGGTCCCGAGCTCAGCTGCTAGGGTCCCTTAAGGCCAAGCCAAGACCTTAGCACCCGTACGTAGGTCTTTGGCGTTCGTGCCCAAGTCCTCACCTCAACAATTGTGCCTAGGTCACTTGTGACTAGGTCTAGCACCCGAGCACCCCGGCTTGCATAACCCAACATAAATAGTGCATATCTCTTTAGGAAAATAAAATAAAATATTCCTTTCCAAGCGATGGAATAATGCCGCTTATTTTTATATTTTAGCCAAATTCAAAAAATATCGTCATTTCCATTAAAAAATAACATTTTATATTTTCTACATATGTCATGTTTTTAGAATAAATATAGCCTAAGATATTCCATTAGCTAGCATCAAGATCAATGGTTTTGACTTTGAATAAGTCTAGACGGGAAATGGCAATCACCAGTTTTAGTGATTATTTTGAGAGAACTATATCTCATGAACTTGAACGCAAGAATCCCTAACAATCCTCGTTATTATCCAAGCCCCAAATAATTTGCAAGTACCTAAAACAAAAGAAGCCTAATTTTGCTCTTAAGTACCACTTGATCAATCACTATCCTTCATCGAAAAGTGGTCATACATAAATCAGGGAGACAAAAAGGACGCTTGCAAATCAAACTTGCGTTTAATTTGGTTTATCTTAGGCGGTTGAGTGTATTATCCAATGGCAAAAGAGAGTAAGACTAAGTGCAGCGTGATAACAACGGATAAAGGTCAAATACCTCAATTCATACGATGAAAAGGGGGAGAGTATCCAAAATGTCAAATACCTCAATTCATACGATGAAAAGGGGGAGAGTATCCAAAATGTGATAAACTTATTGTACTTGTGTCAATTGAGTTTACATCTTTTAATTGAATAAATTTAGTCAGAAATTTTTCACATTTGTACCAATTAAGTCCATTTGGCAATTTCGACCCAAAAATCACTAACAAAAACGTTAGTCATCATACATAGCATGATTGGCACTAACATAGACTTTTTAGATAATTTTTTTTTATATTTTTTATATTCTTATAATTTTTGTTGTTCATTATTATTTTTGTTTTCTTTTATATATTTTTTTAAAGAAAAATAATAAAAAATTCAAATATTTTTTATATCAGTGCCAGTCATGTCATATAAGATGGTTGGCATCCATATTAGCAATTTCCAACCAAAATTAGCTTAATGGACTAAAGTGGCACAAATGTGAAAAGATTGGTTCAATTAAAATATTTAAGACTAAATTGACATAAATATAATAGGTTTATGACTTTTTTGATACATTCCTTCGATAAAATGTTAGGCACAAACATTCGATCCCTAGGCTTTGATTTAGATAACAAACCATACAAATCTATCTGCGGTACATCGACCATAATATCTTCCACTATTTGGATCACTTCCGGCGTGAGGTGTAAACATTCTACAAACATCAATGCTTCAATTTAAGAAAATCAGTTTTTAGAATATAACTGTGCTCAACGCTCTGACCCAAATTCCCTAAGGTTGGACCCACTTCCTCAGCAACCGGACCGGGGCCTTGGAGCCCGTGCCAGGTCCCCAGCTATCAAAAGGTTAATATAGGTGGTAAAGAAAAAGGTTAGTTGATATCCTTCGTGTTAAGTCGATATAGACGGAGAGAACATGGGTAGAAAATCGTGGGGAGAGAGAGAGATGTAGTTTTTGGAGAGAGAAGAAAATGAATATTTGTTGACAAATATCGATCATTGGTTTATTTATTTGTCAATTTGATGATTTTTTTTAAAGGTTTAACAAACTTAGAAATGAAAATCAACTCTTTAATATTAACTGATGTCACTCCCGTATTTATTTACTTATTTTTCTTTGTTTATTTTATGAGAAATAGTAGCTGGAACCTATCAATTTGGTTTGTTAAACTCGTAAATCTTCCCATAGAATATTTACGAGTTTAGAGCTAAGTGGCTATTACTTTAGGGTAACATCTTATTCTGTGATATTTTATTTGCATTTTTTATACATTGAATCACTAGCTTTTTTTTTTTTTTTTTAAGGATTGAACATGGGGACAATTAAGGTTATTGGAGATTTCATGAACAGTTTTTTATAATTTTTCAAATTGAAGATAGTTTCTCGTTTTAGCACGATGATCGATAAAAGTCATTAAACTGTATTTGTTTGAGAGAAAGACAGGCCAATAATTTAGCATCGATGTGACCAGAAGATTGTATGATCAAACATGCGTAAAATAGAGTTGACCTCAATGTAAAAAGTTAATCCCAAGATTGATGAGGTTGTCTATGATAAGTTAATCCCGTAAATGAAAAATAAAGAAGAGCAACTTGTTACGTCAACTTTTGAATGAGAATGATTGGGTGATTGTAATCTTTTTTTTGGTAATTATAGCAGAACTATCTCATTGATTTCTATCGAAGAGCACGCTAACTGCCGAACCACATATATCCGCTATGTTCAAGTTCTGTTTCTTACTTCATTTGTTTTACTCATTTACGCTTCCATGTTAACTGTAATGGTATTTTTGTGATTCCCACTCTGACAACTTCATCATAGATTTTTATGGGGAAAGTTATGATCATACTGCTGAAGCAGCAATTCACATATCTTATGTTGGATCGTTTGTTGCAAGGCCAGCTTTTCATTGTAAGGCGACAACTGTAAAATATACTGACTGCAGATTGGGCACTCTTGGATTAGCTATTCTTTGAAAGAAAATATAGATTAGCTAAGACTGAAATCAATTAGGGGTGTCAATGGTTCGGTTCGGTTCGGTTTTCTCAGAAAACCAAACCGAACCGAACCGATAAGGATGTGCAATGAACCGAACCGAACCGAACTGAAAATTTCGGTTCGGTTCGGTTTTTCGATTTTTCCTGACTTTTAAAAAAAAAATAATATCAATTATGGGAACCCCTCTTTTCTCTATTTGTCCTCATTAATTACAAGAATTTCACATCAATAACAAAATCTGCTCTTTACATGTCCATCTTTAAGCTTTGAATCAATCATTACATCCGGAAATCAAAGAAAAGTACTTAGCAGCTTCAAAATATAAACTAGCACTGCAAAAAATAGGAGGGTCCTTTTGCAGGTCCTTCAACTCCTTGTTAATCCGCTTCGAAGCCATCCCAAAATCAAGTGCTCCTGGAGCCTCTAATTCCTGCTTTAAGCTGTTCAAAACTGGAGTGGACAGAGAGATAAAAGCTTTAATCTTACTGATGGTAACAGATTTTAACATAACAAGTTACAAAAATATGTGTTGAAAGCCATAAGTTCGAGATTACTTCAATGGCATTGGAGTCATTATATCTGCACATATTTGAAAGCATGATGGCTAAAAGTACAAAGTCAGTAAGTGACCCTGCTTTATAGAACCCAAGAATCCACCTCAATGAGCTTAGTACTCGACAAGAAAAAACCAGAGAGGAAAATACTAAAAGAGAAAGAAAGGCTTTCCAGGCGAAAGCAAATTGATTAGTCAGATTACTGTCATGAACTAAAGCCACTCAAAAATACAAAAATCTAGCACTCTTGCAGGCCAAGATCACAGCAGAATTCTTTTGGTAATTATCTCCTATTCCATTAACACAAGCAAGAATACACAGGACAATCCAGAATCTGAAGTGCCACTTATTGTAAAATCTGCTATCTAAACCATGCTAGCATCCAACCGTCGGGCTTGCAACACTCTCATTTAAACATAAAGATGAAATATTCAAGGCATAGATATGTCACTGTGATCTACTATATCTCTTTATGCGAAGCGGAGCATGCACTCAAAAGAAAGAGTTTCAAATTCTACCTAATTCCTAAAAGCAATAAGCCACTAGCAAATTCAATCATCAAACCTACAGAAACCTCCAACAATGAGGGTGAAAAAAGAGAGCACGAGCAATCAAGCTGATAGTGATCCCAGCAACGAGTATCAAATCATAATTCAAAAAGGAAAAAAGCAGCCAATGATACAAGAGGCTGCACTTTCAAAAGAAGCAACTCATCACAATTACAGAAAAAGGCAGCCGACCAATAGAAGTCAACTGGTGAATTGGTGTCTTTGCCAAGCAAAAGCAACCACAGGCCTGACAGAAAACTAGTATACCTTCCCCAACACCACACAGCAATCACTGATCATGTACCGGCTTGGAGCATTATCTATTGCATCTACCACAATATCATACCTAGCAAGCATGACAGATATGAAAATCAAGATACTTCAATCACCAAGAAGTGAGAAAGAAAGAAGACCCAAAAGTTGAAAGTGAAAATAAAATGTCAAAATAGCATATTATCACTTCAAGCATACTTGAAGTATCAATTATAATAGCATATTACCACAAAGAGGAAGGAAAACAAAATTATGGCCAGTTTCATTCCTTTTTTGTCAATCATCAAGAGAAATTGCTATTGAGTTTAGCTCCGTCGTCGTAGTTGACAACTCTGCATTAAATTCACAATTAAAATGAGAATTGAAGTATCAATTGTAATATTTAAAGACATAGATATTCCGTGGTTTTTTCCTCACCTGACTCGAAATTTTCAAGTTTTTCTAAGTCCTCCTCGATTGACTGTGAAAGTGGATTGGATCATAGCCAATCTTGAGTACATATAAGAGCCTCCACCATAATTAGGGTCAAGGAACTACGAAATACGTCAAGTACGCGACCTCCTGTGCTGAATGCAGACTCTGATGCTATGGTTGAGACAGGCACAGCCAAAATATCTCAAGCAATAGAAGATAGGATAGGATATCTGGAAGAATTGACTTTCCACCAATTTAAAATATCAAAGTTACAGCTATACCGTTCACGTCATTCTTCCAAAAACTTATCTAATTCAGATTTTTCTTCCATATATTCTTGTCCCGTTTGGCTAAGAAACATTACAGTCATATAGTCTGCACCAACCACAGGAGATGTTGACACGTTTACTGTCCTTGTCCCCTTTAATCTCAAGTTGCTTTGGGGGCATGTACCGGTGCGATATTGCTCAAACAATAATGTTAGAGATTTTGTTACTCTATCTTGTAAAGTTTTTGCTTGGTTGCTTTCATACACTTGATTGATCATCCATTTCATACTCCATCTTATGTCGAGGGTCAAGTATACATGTAATGAGCCATGTTAGATTTATGTTGTTCACATTGCCAAAATATTTATTGAACTTGACCTTCATTTTCTTGGCTGTCTTGCAAACCCCTGTCCTCATCCCTACTATATTTATCAATTATCATACAAATCCCAAAGACTTCTTTTGCCAAATCATTACAAGTGATGTAAGAAGAGCCCGATACTTTTAAAGTCACATCATAGAACAACTTCAAGAAAGGAAGAAATCGGCGGGCATAATCCCAATCATCACTAGTAGGCAACCCTCTCACCTTGGAAAGCTCTTCAGCAAATCTTCTATCCTGAATATCTATTGAGTTAAAAGCTTCTTGAAACTTCAAGGCCGCTTCCAACATCAAGTACATTGAATTCCAACGAGTCTCCACATCCAAACATACAAGACTATTGGATTCAATATTTTCCAGCCTAATGGACTCTTTAAACCTTTGCAACCTTGAGGGAGAAGACCTCACAAAACGCACAGCTGAGCGTATTCTAACGATGGAATCATCTAAATCTTTCAAACCCTCCCTCACAATCAAATTGAAAATATGAGCACAACATCTTACATGTAATAACTCACCTGATAATAATAGAGCATTCCAAGAGTTAAGTCTTTTCTTCAAATATTGAACTCCCAAGTCATTGGAGCTAGCATTATCAACAGTGATAGAAAAAATGTTTTAATCCCCCAACTAGTTAAGCATTTCTCAACCCCTTTCCCTATAATCTCAGCAGAATGTCCTGGGATTTGACAAAAATTCAAAATTTTCTTTTGCAACTTCCAATCAGCATCTATAAAGTGAGCAATGAGACACATGTAACTTAAATTTTGACTTGTGTCAGTCGTGAGACAAACCCTTGGAGAAGTATCAGAAAAATATTTCTTCAATTTGCTTCTTTCCTTCAAGTATAACTTGTAACAATCCTCCCTTAATGTGTTTCTTGAGGAGATTAAAAACTTTGGCTAGATTCTACACACAAATTTTCGAAATGCCTCAAGTTCCACAAACTTAAAGGGCAGTTCACCAATAATGAACATTGCTGCCAAGTCTTTTCGACTAGTCTCTTGATCAAATTTCCATGGACTAGCTGAAATAGAAGTACCGACCCCTACAAGTTCATTTGAGGCACTTTTCTGCCTTTTTTCCACGTTTGCATATGGATATTTCTTACACCTACCTAAATGATTATACATTCTACTCGTTCCTTGACCACTAGAACATCCAATAACAGCACCACAGTATATACATGTAGCTTTATCTTGCCTGTTTTCTATCCTTTTAAAGTGTTCCCATACAGTAGATCTCACCCTCCTTCTATTTGTACAACTAGATTCACTCATTGAAGACATTTGTCAAGGGGTTGTCAATTCCCTTCTATATGGAAGATTCACCTAAATCATGGAAGACACTTTAGCATTCATACATAAATGGAAAGTGCAAATAACGAATGAAAAACACTATGGAAGACACCATGAAATCAGCAAGAAACAAAGCAACTTATCTAAACACTAATAATCTCATTATGTTTTTAGGGAATCGTGGATTTACATGGTCCAATTAGATCATAATTGAGGTGAACTCAGAGTTTACACGGTTCAATTATAAAATGTCTAAAGAAGACACCATGATGCTAATTATAACTCATGAATATACTTAAGCCTTCCCAATAATGCTCTTGCTTCCTAAAATTTACAAGAACAGTTAACAAGCAAAGGTAAAATTTGAACAAATATGCAAAATAATCTGCCTAAGGTTTTCTGATTTAATGCTAATAGCATGTCAAACCAGTTGAATTAAAAAAAAACATAGTGGAAATAACTCATACATACCGTATGTTCATGATGAAAAAGACAACTCTAACATAAGGTGCTGCTCTAAAAGGAAGATAATCAAGGGCCACCGTAGGGGATAAGTAGAGGGCATATGCTATTAAATCAGTGACCAAAAGCAATAAGCCAACAACTTGGAAAAATCAAGCGAAAGGTTAAAGTATCATTTGAATAAATAAATAGCAGTAGGAATTTCAACATGTGGGATTATAAGAGCCTATCAATATTGCAGAATTCAACCCCACCTAAGAGATGGTACTAACTGCATAAACAATGCAACTAAGAACATGTGCTTCCCCTTACTATCATACATGTGCAAGATCACTGCATGTATTATCATAAGCCCAAGACAGTTTCCCTTAGTTGGTGACTTTTAATTTAAGTTATATACCCTTATCCCTTTGAAGTTTGGAGAGATCAACATAAAAGTTATCCCACATGCAAACAACAACTACCACAACAGCAGCAACAACCGTAACCAAAATCTGATCCCAACTTTCTAATGACAGCTTGAACTAATAGAAAAGATTTGGGATTCACACAAATAACATGAAATCTATAAAAGAACAATGGAGTGTGTACACTAAAATCTTGACAGAAAGAATATCGAAATGGAACAATGGAGTGTGTACACTAAATTCTTGTTATCTTACTAGAATGAGCTAGAGCTTTCTATTCCAAGGCAATTCTAAAAACACCCTTGAACTGATATCTAAGAGGAAACCATAAGCACAACCTGTCACGGCAAAAACAAATGGAACCTCCCTTTCCAGGGAGCAAGTTTATTGCTGTAGCTTTTCAACCTGCAACATGCAACCATTAGCAACAAAGTTAATCGAGCAAATGATAGACAATGATCATTAAAAAGCATTACCACATCAAGAACTGATATCTAAGAGTTCCTGTGTCTTCAAATTTGAATCTCAAAAGCATTTCACTTGTGTTTAGTCAAGTTTGTGAAAATTGAGGAATACAGTAATGCTTCAGATGAAAAACTTATTTCAATTTATGATAGAAATAAATACTAGAAGAAGATGGAAGACTTACTAAACCCATCCAAAGAAGCAAGCACGATCTCTCTTGGAAGGAGGCTGAAAAATTTCTTGCCGGCTTTGGAATTTACAATTGAATCAATGATGAAGCCGGATACTTTCACAACTCCAGAAAGGATCCCACTTGCCACTTCCTCTGACTTCTTTGTCAGTTTTTTAACCCTTTAAAGATTTAACAGCATTACACACTCCATCATAGAAAGAAGTAAATATACTGATGTGTCGAGATCCAATATGGAGACTAAACAATTTAACAACTTGTCTGCTATCGAGTAGATAAACAAATTATCAGAAGGGACAATAAAGGTCTAGGAATTATATAATACTGCCGATAGCTACAACGTCACCCGCTTCTTACTAAAATGGAAATATTTTTGCATGAAACCAATCATACAACAACTCATATTTAACCTAATGTAAATCAAAAATCAAACAGCTCCAGATTACATCTCAAACCAATTTAGTCTAAACAGGTTAAGCGTGTTCACAGTGCAGGGAAACACAAACATTGTCATTGAATTCATGCCAATTGTCCTCAACTGGCAAGTCCCTAAAATTATGAGGAGTCCTTTTACACAGTCTGTAAGCAGAGACTACAAAAGAACATTTTGAAAAAGGAATCTTGCAACCTAACCCTAGAATATTACAATATCATGCATCTAATAATGTTGATCATGTACCAGCAACACCCATCTTAATGACCTACATCCCTCTTGTTGATAGAACTTTCGGCGCATTCAGTGAACTATATACAAGCAAGCTAGTAGAAACAAAAGCATCAAACGTGACATTACCAATATCTCAGTAACCATTAACTCAAATCAATTTAATTGCATAAAATTTATTTTTGAAAGAGTAAAGGAATTGAAGGAGACAAAAGAGAGTAAACCACAATGCTTGTGGATCATAGAAAACTATGAGTCAAGTACCTGAATCGAGCTCAGATTCGGGCTCAATGTTAGGGTTTTGGCTTCGGGAGGACGAACCCAGAAGCGGGATCTGACGTGGGTTCGGAGGAGGAAGGTGAGCAGAGGCTGGCGAGGGTGACGGACGGGAACCGTTCGGATCGAGCGAGTGATGAAGACGACCAAGTGAGCGAGCGAGTGAGAGAGAGACGAAGATGGATCAAGTCGGAGACGGAGGTGGAGGTGATCAAGTCAGAGGCAGAGATGGCTCGCGCCGGAGATGGAGGCGCAGGCCGATCGGTTGGAGACGAAAGTGGAGGCGGAGGCTGATCGCGCCGAAGATGGAGTCGGATCGTGACAAAGACGGAGGCAAGAACGACCAAGCATGAGAGAGACTCAGAGACAGAGGGAGACTATCGAGAGAGATTTTGATTTAATCGGTTCAATTTGGTTAACCGATTTGGTTCGGTTAACCGAATTGGATAAATTTTGAATTAGGAGATATAATTTGATTTTTTCGGTTAACCGAATCGGAAACTGAACCGAACCGAAAACGTACGAAATTTCGGTTCGGTTCAGTTCGGTTTCCGGTTTCCGGTTCGGTTACTGACACCCCTAGAAATCATGCATATTTGGTAAAGATTTGCCTCCACATGTTTAAACGCTTGAAGAAATTGTGGAACAAATATCAACCTATCAAAAAGCTTAAGATAAAAGGTGTAAAGGTGACATTTTTATTTTAGAGTTATTCTGTGTACTTAATGTTGCTTCTGTCGAAGCAGAAGTATGTGACGGAAGGGGAGTATATAAAGCATTTCTTGGAGAATATGTGGATATCGAAAATGACTTTTTGGTCTTCTACGGTAATTCATAAAATGGTAAGTTTCAGTTAGGTTTTTAAATCCATGAAACTAGATTAGTGTGATAGCCCAGGTGGCAATGCATGGGGGAGGGATGGCACCTCAATCCTTAGACGTGCACAAGGAGAGGGTGTGTCTCCTATCCCACATCACCTAGGGAGAGAATGTTGAATTAGCTTATAAGCATATGAGTTCTCTATTTGTACATACGCATTTTTTGGGTGAAGCCCAGAGGAACAAAACTGTGAGAGCCCAGTGGGGTCCAAAGCTAATAATATGTGTATAATGGCAAACCCAGGATGTTACAAGTGGTATCGGAGCTGACTCCCAACGCGCGTGTGGGGCCACAGTGAAGACACTGTGCTCAAAGGGGTGGAGAGTGTGGCGGCCCGGGCGGCAATGTGTGGGGAGAAGGGATGGCGGTGCATCCGCGTCTCGATCCCTGGACGTGCACAGGGAGGGGATGCGTCTCCTATTCCACATTACCTAGGAGGGAGTTTTGGACTAGCTTTTAAACATATGAGTTCTCTACTTGTACATACGTATTCTTTAGGCGAAGCCTAGAGGAACAAAACTGTTAGGGCCTGGTGGGGTCGAAAGTGGATAATATGTGTATAGTGGCAAACTTAGAATGTTACAGGTGGTATCAGAGCTGACTCCTGACCGCGTATGGGGCCACAACGAGAATGCTGTACCCGTGTGGAGGAATGATGATGGTGCGTCTGCGCCTTAGTCTCTGGACGTGCACAGGGAGGGGGCATGTCTCCTGTCCCACATTACCTAAGGAGGGAGTCTTGGACTAACTCATAAGCATATGAGTTCTCTACTTATACATATGCATTTTCTAAATGAAGCCTAGAGGAACAAAACCATGAGGGCTCAAAGGGGTCCAAAGCGGACAATATGTGTATAGTGACAAACCTAGGATATTACAATCAAAGACCAAAATAATATAGATTTCAGTGTTTTAGTCAATCCAAACCATCTTGCAGATACTTGATACATTTCCTCCATATATTTATAATCAAGCTTCTGTGCCAAGTGTCAGTGTAACACAAGACAATGCTTCCTTAGAGGGATTCAATACATCTGGAAATGGGTAGTTGGAGTGGTGTGCACTGTGTTTTTTTCAATCAAGCATGTGAGTTTATTCAAACCCAAGCGCTATACAACAATGCATGTGATAAGAACTGCAGGGACGGCTACTTCAACCTAGAAGCATTTTATTGAACAAAGCCACAAATTACAGATAGTTTACTCTAATTGGTTATTAATAACAACAATCGGTGAATCTAATCAGATCTCTGGTAGGATATAATTTTGTAAAAGATGCTGTCAATTTTTGGCAACATTAGAAATTGACAACGGCAACTTCCAGAGAAACAACTCATGCAAGAGGATAAGGCTGTGAAATTAGACATGCAGAGAGAGAAACTTTCATATTTTTATCGTCCACTTGTCGTTAATCGGCCATAAAAATTATGAACCACGTACAGATCGTGACACGACCTTGAACTTTGGCACAGCTAAGCTACATATAAAAACTCAACCGAATGGAATAATAATTCCGGGATCATGATGTGGACTAGGGGTGTGCAAAAGAATTGGGAACCGCCTGGACCACTCGGAACCGGTGGGTACCAGTCCGGTTCCCGGTTCCATGGGCGGATCCGTCCGCCCACCCATCCGGACCGGACCGTATTATAATAATTATATATATATATTAATTTTTATTATAAAAAATAATTCTTTTTAGTTGAAAAAAAATTAAAATTTTGAAGCCCATGCTTATAATTTTTATTATTCTATTCGAGACAACCTACTGAGACAGGTAAAGAAAAAAGCGCGAGAATATTTGCGAAATCTTTAAATAGACCATCTTTTCAAAACGTGTCCAGTAGAGTTTCTTTTCTTCGCCTGCTTGTGAGACCGGTTCCATAGATCCATCCGGGAACCGGACCGGACCGACAGTCCGGTTCTTGGGTGGATCCATGGAACCAACGGGCGGTTCCCGAATCCAATTTTTTGGAACCGGTCCTTAGTGGGCGGTTTCCGGTTCTAGGGTGAGAACCACCCACCTGGACCATGCACACCCTAATGTGGACCTCATCAGAAATCCCAGGTGCTCAAGGATCAAGGTGAATTGGGATGCACCACCACCCAATCAATGAAATTAAACAACCCCATGCAAACTGGTTTTCGAAATTATCCGGTTCGGGATGAAAACACATGTTCGCGGAGGTATGCGTTGAAGTTCTTGTAATTTGTCATTCTAATTCATGTGATTAACTGGAGTTTTCTAATAGGTTTTTGTGATGGATCGTCTCTTTTCAACTTGGTGATTGATCTCATGCAAGCACGCACGCACGCACGCATGCCTATATAAGCCCGCCCATATATGCATGAATATAGTGTGAATCAAGGTGGAAAAACTCTCTAAAACGGCAGCCAATCCAGTCCTAAACCTTTCAATTTTACCAATTCAATTTTTAACCTTTTGACAACTAACCAATTTAGTATCAAACATTTCAATTATGCTAATTTAATCCTATTACTTATACTATTTGCCAAACTAGTCATAAACCATTTAACAAATTGCCAAGTCAGTTTTCTTGACTAATTTAGGCTGGACACCGTTGATGTAATGGCTTAGTTAGTGCCAATTGTCCTATCTAATTTAGCTAGTAATGACATAGATAATTTTTTAAAATAATTCAGAATTTTTTATTAATCTTTATATTTTCTTTTTTCTTTTCTTTTCTTTTTTTCTTTTTACAGAGGGCTGGTGGGGTTGTTGGCCTCTAGCCAAGAGTGGTCGGCCCCAAGCTAGGACCATGAAGCCCTTGCTAGTCGTGGGTGAAGGTCATAGCCCTTGCTGCGGCCAACAAGGGTGTTGCAACCCTCGCCCGCCATCACTATGGCCACAATAGCTTGAGTGAGGGCTGGCAATGCCATTAGTGACCATAGCGAGGGCCGTGACGCCCTCGCTATGGCTCACGAGCCCTTGCTAGATCCAACATAGTGAAGGCTACAACCCTCGCCCAAGGGTGAGGGGATTGCTAACACTTTGTAAAAAGAGGAAAAGAAAAGGAAAATAAATAAAAGAAAAAAAAAGAAAATATTAATACAAAAATTTTGAAGCTTGTCACATCAACATCGGCCACACTGAACACGTTGCGTAGGACGGTTGGCATTGACTGGGCCACCACTTCAACAATGTTTAGCCAAAATGAACCCAAATGACTAAATTGGCAATTCTTTAAAAGGTTTAGAACTAGTTTGATAAATAGCTTAAAGGTTTAGGATTAAATTGGCAAATTGTTGAATTGACAAGTTGTAAGAAGGCCTAGGACTAAATTGCCAAAATTTAAAGGCTTAGGTCTGAATTGGCCGACATATAAAAGGTTTAAAACTTTTTGAACAATTTTCTTGAGTCAAAGTAATAACAGATAGCTAATTAATTAATTATGTAACTCTCTAGTGGAAAAGGCCAGTTCCTCACCATAGGTATCCTGTCAAAAAAATGTATTAGGATCAAGGGTAAATGGACATGATGGTTTTGATGGAACCCTCAATACACACTTAGATTTCTTGGTTATCATTAAGTTATTATTGATCCCTTTTTAATAGCAGTCTCCTGTCACAACTAGACAGTAATGAACTTGTTGCGTTATTGATACTCGTCATCGTCAATATCGCCTTGGACATATCCATCAAGAAGAGAGATACGAGTTAATCGCAAAGTAAATTACGCTTTCTATTGTACTATGACGCTTACAAAATAAACATTCACAAAAAAAAAACATGGTATTGGTAATAGAAAAGGAACAGATGATTTAGGTCTTAGAGTGACATTTACTCAAATTTCATTATTTTCAAAATTTACGGCATTTATAATTTGGCTCCATTGAATGGACACATCATTTAAATTTTAAAATAACTCTAGTAAAATAATTGAATTGGAAAAATAATTCATGCTAAAACTTTAGACAACAACAATCTATCCTAAATAAGAGCTGTCTACAAATTTGTGGGGACTAGAGTATGCTTTTTACCATGGGGAGAGACTTTCTACATTTAAATATCCTAATATTGTGGGGTCAGCCCATTCTTTAAAATTTGATGCTAAGGATGCACAAAGACCCACCACCAAACTTTTTTGACTTTTATGTTGCTTCCAGGAAGAGCAGACCCCATTTCCTCCTTGGAACTATATGACTTGATTTTCCATGAAAAATCCCTTAAATACATGTGCGACGTGCAGAACAAGTATAAATACAAAGGTCACCTGCAGGCAGCTGCATTCAAAGCCAAGAGAGCTGAGAAAGCATTAGCTCTCTGACCCATAATCTCTAGTATCAATGGCCAGGTTTCCCAGGGTTGACAAGAGCAACAGCAAGAAGACAATGAAGAAGGGCGCCTGGAGTGCGGAAGAAAACCAGAAACTGGTGGCTTATATCAAGAGATATGGCATTTGGAACTGGACTCACATGGCCGAACCTGCTGGTATGTGTTACATTATCATATCTCTTTAGTTTCCTATCTTTTATCATTTCGAGAAACGGGATTTTTATGTGGATTTGAATCTTCTCGATTTAAGGCCAGCCATCCGGCAAAAAGGATCGAGTACTGTATATAAGGATCAAAACCCTAGTGTCTTGGTGGATCAAGGTTTCACATTGAAAATTTCACCACATAGATCACTAACCCTAGTATTGGATGTGCGTTTGCTCAGGTTTGGCGAGAACAGGAAAGAGTTGTCGGCTTCGATGGATGAACTATCTGAGGCCCAACATCAAGCATGGAAACATCACCAAAGAAGAGGAAGAAATCATCATTAACTTGCACCGAGTTCTTGGTAACCAGTGAGTAAATGTACTCGTATAGCATGATTCTTGGTCGATATTAATGACGCACATGGGCTTTAAGCAAAGAAATTATAAGAAATAGGTGCACGGGAATTACTTTTGCTATGTGATGGGGGAATAAAAGTTGGAATGGTAATACAGAGAAAGACAGTAACTTGAGTCATAAATGGGGTAATCCCCACGATCAAGAATCTAAAACCATAGTTTAACTATTGAATCTATGATTCTACTGACAAGCACAAACATATTGTCATTGCTATCTGGAAATAATTAGATATCTAATTTCCTTGTTGTAGTTGGGCCAGCATAGCAAGTAGACTACCAGGAAGGACGGACAATGAAATAAAGAACTATTGGAATACTCGCTTGAAAAAACGTTTTCTCATGGAAAATTTGGAAATGCCAACTGCATGCAATGTGAAAGTCAACTCCAATCACAATGATCCTTTATCTTGCCAAGATTCATCAATTGCCCTTATTGATGCTACAAAAGCACAAAACCTTGGACCTCCTAGTGGAATTGATCGGGTTGATGAAACCCTAGTCAATGGCTTGATCTCGCC